>JAXBDA010004378.1:0-29257 GCA_036023075.1 Gaultheria prostrata | reverse complement strand
CGGAGCAGTTTTTCATAGAACTGCATTTATAGCGTTTTATGAAAAACTGCTCCGATCAAGCCCTTCCGGGTATTTTATTGTTGCCAAATTCTCGCGGGGACCCTTAAAAACACCTTTTAAACACATCTAATGGTTCGGATTATCGAAATTTGGTCCGAAAAATGGCGGTCCGCAACTAAGGGGAGTTGAGGGATCCCTCATAGGATCATGACTCTATATATATATATATAGGGCCGGTTCCCCTCACACTTAAAATAACACAAAAAATGACACCTCACTCTTCCGGGCCCTACTGTGAAGTTCTGAACCGTTGTTCTTGTTTAAATGAGTAAAATAAGAGGTCCTGCAAAATTTCAGTTCAATCGGATATCGGTAAGTGTTTGATTCAAACAGTTTAAAAAACATTGTTTCCTGTCACAGTTTTTGCAAAACTGGTTGGATCAAGCACTTTTCGATATCCGATTGAGCTGAAATTTTGCAGGACCTCCCATTTTACTCATTTAAACAAGATCAATGGTTCAGAATTCCACAATGGGGCCCGGAAGAGTGAGTTCCACAAATTTGTTTCATTTTTTGTGTTATTTTAAGTGTGAGGGGAACCGGCCCCTATATATATATTACCTCGCCGGTCTTAACCTAGGGAGCTTCTACATACCCCCACTCCCACGCACCTGCTCCCGCTCCCGCTTCATGCAACTAAGATCCATTACGTGTACAAACATACTTTTATGGGTGAGAGAAAGAAATGCCTCCTAGCAAAAAAATCGTTTTATCATATGTGGAAACAGTGGAATATAAAGGCAATATGCAATTAAATTTTGAGATGGGAAAGTCTCTGAATTCGGCTCCAGGTTCACGAGCTTTTGTGAAAGGCATCACTAGGCATGGCCTCCAGTCCAATTCAAAAGCCTTTTATTGAAAAAATCAAAACATTACATGCCGACTTTGAAGCGGCGGGGGAGGTTGCACATGAAGACTTTGAGTGGGGATTGGGTGCAGCAGGGTTTAGTGGTGGCGATGTTGAGGAGGGGGAAGAAGTATGATCGGAAGTCGAGGGTGCCATTGGATTTTTATACTTTTCGCAGAATCAGAGAGGTTAGGGACGGAGAGGGAGAGGAGGAAGGAAGAGGACGGTGGGGGGAGATGGGGGAGGAGAGGGAGGAGGGTGAATGGCTAAAAATGCCCCTCACAAGTGCTCATGTGATGGGCACATGTCCGTTTTCCATACAAAAAATAAATGCAAGTCAACAAAGGGTTGACATAGAGCAAAATACCAAAATGCAAGGTTACATTTGTCCAAACTGAAACTAGAAGGACCAAAGTGAAATTCTAGGTAAAGTCGAAGGGATAGAACAGAAATTTTCCCAAAAGAATTCCATCCTGGTCATGCCATCTTGTTGTATCATGAAACTATTGCGAAAAATTTCCCCCGACTCCCAAAGGTCATAAATGAAAGAACTTCCTCAAGCCATGTGGAACAAAAAAAATATTTCAAAAGCCAGATCACATCTAAAGTAAATGACCAGAAGCAAAAATAACAACAATGTACCAAAAGTGAAACTAAAAACGGGAATCGTTTGCTTGTGCATGAATAAAAATACATACCTTAAACCAGAAACAGTATGTCGATTTCTTAATTGGTTCAATTCCCCCACTGCCATAGAAGGTGGTCTCTCGTTCTCAGCAGGCCTTTCATTTCGCAAGAATCTACCTCTAAGTAATGACTGCAAGATTACGCTAATAGTCAAGCCATAAACAAATATGGAAAACTCAGAACCCAACATATTCACAAGGAAACTATTCCAGCGCTTGAAATAACCAAACCGTAAATGCCTAACTATGCGCGCAATGTTAACCAACACGTAGGTTATCCCATTTCAAATAGTACAGCAGCAAGTGACAATTATAATTATCCATAACCAGGGAACCCCTGGGTCAAGCATTGCAGTTAAACAAAACAAAGAGACCAAATAGTATCCAAGACCAGAAACTAACTTCTTCCAAGCGAATATCAAAACTCTTCAATTGAGACAGTGGATCTACAAAACCTTGAAAGAAAATATTTTTACTGCACTCATGCAATGAGGAACTTGTAATTCCTGCCTATCAAAAGGAATAACTACAAGAAGAGAAAAATTACGTAGAGAAACAACCAAGGAAAGACATTTGGCAGTGTATATTTAAAAACTTTGAGGGCCTCACTGGCTCTCTTTCTTGTTCTCCTGTTGATAGCAATTATATCCATGAGGAGTTTCCAAGCAAGGCGTCTGGAAACCTGCGCAACTATCTTACCCTGCATTTCACATACACGCTCTAGTTGTTAGAGAATCACAAGATTTGGTCAATCTAGCATAACTGAATGTTACATAATTTACATATGACAACTAAAATCTATGTTAAAAAACCCATTTCTCAGAACAATAACTACTAATATGTAAGGGATACACAAAAAACTACTAGTGGATAACATCAGATTATCACAAGCGTTTATGACTTCTCCAAAAAAAATCCAAGACGCCTTAAAGTTCCAGTCAATACATCTTGTTTTATGCATGGGAAGCACATAAAAAGTCAACAAACATAAATGACCAAAATAGCATCAACATAAAGCAAAATAGACCTGAATGCGGTTGCGATGAGCGAATTCAGAAACAGCTCGATGCTCCAACAACCCCTGAAGTTCCCCCTGTCTTTCTCTCTCAATCCTCACAAGCAAGTCAACCAGAGCTTGTCTTCCACGCAACCTAAGCATGTCCCTGCGGACATGCTCTGGCGGGCCCTCATCATTGTCAACAACCACACCGTCGCGAACTTGGTCAGAAACTTGTTCATCCCTTCGCCCACCACGACCTCCTCTTTGTTGACTATTCATTTGCACCGACTCCCTTACAATCCTCACCCTTTCACGCTCAGTTTCACCTAACCACTCTGCTCTTGGACTACTGCTCCTTTGTGCCACATTATTATTAGTAGAAGCATGATCAGTGATGCCACTCTCCATCCATCCCCTAACAATTTGCCTCACCCTCTCCCGTTCAACGTCGCCAAGGTCAGGTGATTGCTCGCGGCTAGAACTGTCGCGGTCCCCACGTTCATCATTCCGCACCCCCATTTGATCGTGGGACCAATTTCCAAACTCATTCTCGCTCCCACTTGCATCCTCCAAACTACCCTGATGTTCGCTTCCACGAACTTCAGACATATTTGTGGTGTTCGAATCGACACTCTGCTGCCTCAACCTCTCTCTCACCCTCTCCCTAGCGCGATTTATCACATGCTCATCCTCCAACTCCCTCCACATCTGCAAAATGGAGGATGCATGGGTGTTCAGTCTTTCAACATTACCACCACCCTGTTGCCGCCTTGAAGTGGGAGACTGGGACTCCCTCAAGAAGGATGAATCAAGCATTGAAACCGTATGAAGACCCGCGAGTGCCATCAACTCCGACTCTCTATTCCTCCTCTCCATCGTAGTAATCATCTCCTGTGCCTGCCTCGCCGCCCATCTGCTCAAAATCCTTGAATGGCGCCTCCTGGCGGCAGAAGACTCAGCCAAATCATCTCCCTCAAGATCCGACCTCCTCCTCCTCCTAACAAGCTGATCACCCTCTTCATCCTCATCCTCAGTGTTTCGCGGAGAGCTACATGAGGCAAATGACATACAATCATCCAAGTGTCCACGCATAAATTCCTCCAATCCCCGCTCGAATTCAGTGCGGGCGTCAGCGGTACTTTCGGGCTTCTGCTGCAACTGTGGCTGAATATCTGTCATCTTAAACCCACTAACCCTAAACACTCATCACCATCACACAGTTACCACAAACAGACCACACCCTTTCTCAATCCTAAAAGCATGATACTTCTTAACTACTAAGCCTATTCGATAGTTACAGAAGCAGAACCAAGCCCTAATTTCAGATCAAAACACAAGAAATCGCAAAACAAAAGTGGCCTAAAGAGACACAGATTGATTGTTCGGTACATATCACCTGAACAAATTACAAAATAACTCAGGTCAAAATCGGATTTGAACAATTAATTGAATCCGCAGGAAGGAAAAAAAAAACTTTCGCACCTTATTCAAATCGAATCGAGATCTATAGGGGGAAAAAGAAATTCAAAGTGACTTGATGGTAGATTATCAACATCTATCTATCTTACGGAAGAAGAAGAAATCACAATTTGATTAAACAACACGTACCGTTTCTGCAGCTGCGTCAAATGCGAGAAACGAAACCCTAACTTTCGGTAATATATGCAGAAGCAGTATACCGCAAATTTCTGAGGGAAGAGAGAGAGAGAGAGAGGGGGGTTTTTTTTTTTTTTTTTCTGCAACAATTTTTTTTTTTTCCCTTTCAGAAACAAGAGACCGCGGATTTTTTGGAGAGAGAGACAGGGAGAAGGTGAGAGGCGCCGATCTTCCTCTCTTTTTTTCCTTTTTTTAAATATTGACACGTCATAATATTTCCTCTTTGTACATACTTAACGTACATTTGTTTTTTTTTTTTATCATTTCATTTCTTTTTTCTCTTTTGTTTTTACAAAAAAATATTGTAGTGCACATTCCTCCTACTTTAAAATATTGCACTAGCGCCCACTTTGTCATTATTTTTTAGGATTAGTGTAGACATTGTTAACCTCAAATCATGAATATGTCCCTCATGAAAATACACAAGTTATTACAATCACTTATGCACATTAAGAGTCAACATATCCTACCATTTCCCATTAGATGTTGCAAAACATAAGTCATTGATCATACCCTACCACTTTTCAAGAATTTTTATACTAATTCTCTTGCCAACAGAAACGTTGACTTCTACCACCGTTCACCATCCCACTATTCCTTTTTTCATCTACCCAATTCAATACTACCCGGGCCTTAAAGGAACCAATCTGCTCGACGCCCGACTTGTTATGGCTCGGTTTGACTCGTTTAGCAATTGAGTTGAGTTCAAGCTTGAGTTTTAGGCTAATCGGCCAAACTAAACCCTTTAAAACATGGCTTGGCTTGAAAAAAAAAAAAATTGGCTCGTATGTATACTATCATTACCACCATCCATTGCTCAATTCCATGTCTATCGTTTTTTTCCTCGGCGAAAGTCAGTGTTGTTACTTTTGGTTAGTGAAATTTAAACCTCAGATAAATAATCCCTCCGTCCCGAATTTGTTGTCCATTTATGGGCATGCGTGCCATTTTTCAATTGCTTATATTTTTCAATCTATAATATTTTTTATAATTTGAAAACTTTGTTCTATAGAACTCATTGAGAACTATCAAACTAGATCCATATTGAATATGTATAGCATTACACATTTGAAAATATAAATAATTTTTTGAGGTGTTGTGAATAGTGCAAGTGGACAAGAAATTTGGGACGGAGGGAATACATAAAAGTAAATAATGCCCATCTCTGAGTTACAACTCCACTTGTAATCCCATCTATCTAGTTCACAATTCATAATTCTCTTGATTCCACCACGATTTTGGATTTAGGAATGCCAAAGATGGAAAGTTCAAGGATAATATAGTATAATAGGAATTACAATATCAAAACAACACATGAAAACATAGTCAATTTTTATTCAAGTTTGACAAAAAGAAATTTGTTTGCATATACATATTAAAATGGTCGTGAATTAAATTGGTAAAGGAGGATGTGTGATCAACTAGAATAACGACATTTTTCAGTGAAGAAGCTTCCTCTTTCAACTTTTTATTCTAAGCAAACGAGAAGGAAGTGAGGGAAGTTTCCTCTCTCTTTTTTCTTTTTTTTCTCATTCATTATTCCTAATCTATTACATGAGGGGAGAGGGATTGGGACTCAATTCCGAAATGCAGTGTGGGGCATCCAAGAGCTCTACTGCATAAGCTAGCTACCACTTGCATGGAAGTTTCATCTTGGAAAGCTCCACGTATATATATCCATCTATCCCGGGAACGTTAACTCTAACTGGTATTTTTTACAATTAATTAGCAAAATGAAAACAAGTGTTCTACAACCACAAATAATTGTACCAATAGTTGTGCAAGTTCTCTCGCGTGGAGTTTGTGGGCCTAACCATGGTAGGTGAGACCCAAAAACTTCATGTGAGGATGTTCGCCCAATTACTAATACAAATATTGGTGCCTCTATCTTTTTTCAAACTAAAAACCTATCTTAAATGTTTTTTCCATGCCAAATTTTACCGTAGCTCTGAATTTACCTTTTTTTTTATTACCATTCTTGTGTTTTTGAAGGTTAATTGATCCAAAACAAAAAATCGGACCAAATAAAAAGCGAATCACTTTTTTTCATATATCGAGCCAAATAAAACAATTGCAATAAATTGCAAAACTTATGCAAAAATATGTTTGGGTTAGAGCATCCTCATCAGCCTCAACAAAAATTGGACCAAATTTAACCTCAAAAACACCTTTTACAAATTAGCAAGTCACTTTTTCAAAAACTCAAAAAATCAGACTCTCTATTTTAACTTCACTATATTAAACTATTCTTTCTTTTTACTCCTACTTCCCCAAAAAAAACACTACTTTAACTAAAGAGAGAGAGAGAAAAAAAAAAAATTATTAAAATAATCTTTAACCAGTGAACAGTGACTCTACCCAAATACCGGGTTACTGTAGCAAAGTTACAATTTGCAAAAAAATTGTTGAGGCTGATTTTGGGGTCCTTTTTCCCTTTTGGCTCAACAAAATACCCATCAGGGGCATTTGTCTCCCCTGATGAGGATGCTCTTAGTGACATCCACAAGTAGGAGTACTTTATTGTGTACGAATAAAATTTCAAGAGGGGACAAGTTCAAGTACAAAAGGGAATTAAGCTCAGGTACAGAAATAAGGTGGGGAAAGTTAGGATGGTGCAGTTGGAGAGAAAATTATATCAAGGGATTTGGGGGGGAAGTCTCCCAAAGGGACAACCATTTTCATTTGTAGGTTGGAGGAGGACTAGTTAGGTGTATCTATATCTAGATTTTGGCCCTTAGGAGATTTTCCCATTGTCTTATTCTTAAGCAACTTTGATTGTCTTTAGGCTGCCCTTTTTCTTTTTGCTAAATTGGTGTTTGGGTCAGTTTGCACTCACCTCAAATAATTTTGAGGAATCAGTCTCACCAATACTAGTAGGGATCCATTTAAAGTCAGAACAAAGTTCTGTATTATTATTAACGCAGTTCAAGTCAGATTCGGCTTTTCTAATATTGCTTGCAGTTAAATAATCTTTGCAATAAATATTAGGTGCAACTACATGCTCTAGAAATTTGTACTTCAAACAATTTTTGAGTTAACCGATATTGTTTATCCAAATTTTGTTTTTGATTAGTTTGGCGGAAATCTAAACAAATCCCACTACCACATCACTAATGTTTGAGAAATTCTACAATTCAATACATTAAATTTAGGTTTGTACATTATGCACCAATTGTATTGCTTTGATTAATACTTAATATTTTGTGTGGGGCTATAACTTCTCTGATCAAACCTTCCTTCAATCCGATTGAACTATCAAGTGGATCCTCCCTTGCCTGAGCTCCTCACCCGCACTGAAGCAACCACGTTAGCACCGCACTAGACCGTTGAGTCCAAGACGGTACTCCGACGATCAAGTCAGTACTTACAGGAGAAGATGGAGTAGAAACTCAGATCTAGGGTTTAGGGTAGAAATGTGTGTGCCTTTCTCCAGGTTGAACATTACCTTTTATTGGGAATGAGTGACTTGCTCCCCAAGTACGGTCGTGAGTGTCACGCGTGGTAACTGTTCGGCTGATGTCATAGTGACTCATGCAGTCGAGTAGGCTACATGCACATGCCTCCAATGCGATAGTGACACGTGTCATAGGCCGTTCGGCTGACGTCATTGTCATGATTGCAATTGGTTCCTGGCACATGGATGGGTTGTTATACATGCACGACATGTTCATGGTGAGTCAGAGACACATAGCTATATCACCTTCCGGCCATAGTGCCATGGGCGTAACGCTGTACTGACGTAAGTGCCGGAGCGTTCTCTGATCGAGAGATGTCACACTCAATCCGTCAGCCCATTCTGGTCCATAGGAGTTTATAAGTGGACTCCCATTAGGGTTACCGTCCGGTCCCTCCATCGTTGACCGTTTGGCCAAATGATGTGGAGGTTTCCAGATCTCTCTTTTGGCTGATTACACTGGATTGGGGTGAGGGTCCGGCTACACCAACCCTAACATTTTGTTTACAAATTGGAGAAAGCTTTTACGTATTTTTTTGGGTGCATGTTATGTTTAATTGTGGTGTATGTTTACAAAAGGGGTTTACTTTCAAAGTATGTGATAGGTACAGTTTAAAGGATGGTAATTATTTTTTTGGTGCCTGTTACGAGTGTTTTTGGCGTGTGGTACGCATATTTTTTGGTTCATTAGTTACGCATTTTTATGGTATTAGTTACGTATTGTTTTTGTTGAAATTACGAATATAAGTGTACGGTACACCATAAGAAAGTTATGATTTTTTTGGTTAGTTACGCGCATTTTTTTATGTTAGTTACACAATTTTTTGGGTGTTATTTATGCATTTGTTTGGTTACCAAAATTTTTTTGAGGTGTGTACGGCAGTCTTCTCCAAAGAAAATTCACACATTCGCTTAAAAATTCATTACATCAAGATAAAAACTCATATATACAAATGTTATGAATTCCAAAATTATTTTACAAATCTCTTACTATTTGTTATGCTCTTTCAATTAATTTTTCATCTACCTAAGAAAATTATATTTTATGCTTTCTATCAAAATGTCATGAACCGTACTATACAAAATGTTATGAATTCAAGACATTTAAAGGGTTCATACCGTACACACCCATAAAAATTCTTGTATCACATAGTAGTACTTTTCATAATGTTTTTGGTAATTTCCACGATTTTTCAATGGTCATAAGGGAAAAGGGTATATTGATTAAAAAAAAAAGAATTTAAAACCATGATCGTAACCCTTTTTTAATTTTTCATGAAAGGAGGATAAGATTCTGCACACTTGCTTTCTCTCAAAGTCAAGAATTATAGTCAGAAAAATGTGGTAAGCAATTGATTGCAACTTAAAGTTTGTAGTTATCATTATAATCTACTCCATTTCTCATTGGCCATCGGCTATAATTATAAAAAAAAATAAAAATTAGTATTATATCTTCATGCTTCATATGATGAATAATTCTCATTATTTGTTTAACTGCATTTTCAACTTAATTTGAGCCAGATAAAGTGGTCCCATGAACACTTTGATTTTGCCACATGATCATGTGATCGATGAACTCAGTTAAGAGGTAACTCAGGCATAATCATGACAATTTCTTCATGTTTTCATCTTTAGCTGGACGTTGTGGAATCAACTTGAACATTTGAGTTGAGGTTTGCTGAAGCCTTTTCAAAATGTTTAACCCCAACCACTCGAGCAATTTTTCAGTACCGAGCGGGTACCACGTGGTATCCATGCACTCGATTTTGGCCGTCCATTTCAATTTTGGACGGTCCGGATTTTTGAGAGAGAAAGGGGGTGAGAGAGAGAGAGAGACGGTTTCGATCTCGGTCATCCAATACACTTTTGGACGGCCCGGATACAATATTCAAGTACCACATAGGATCGGCCATGTGGTGCCCATTCGGTATCCAAAAAAATTTCCAACCACTGATTTGAAAAGTAAAATGGGTAGAACTTCTAATATTTAACTTCCATGTGTTTAATTAGTTTATTTATGTTTAGTTCATTGTGTTTAGTTTTCTCACTACGTTTTGTTGTGTAGGATTTTATCACTGTATTTTGTTGTGTAGGATAGATGTAATGGCCTTGCAGGTCTCCCTGCGTCTGTGATCGGTTGCATCATTTAATTCCTATTGTACCAACATTGCTCAGTGATCAATAATATTTTCTCTCTATTTTTCAAAAAAAAAAAAAACTTCCAATAGAAGTTCTAATATTCTAATATTTTCTTGAAAAGTAAGGGAACCAAAACTGTGAAGTAAAAATTCCAAGACAGAGCATAGAATCTTTCTTTTTTGGTAAATTAAGTTTTCTCTAAACCAAAATCGAAACAAGCAGTGCAATTTTGTTCACCCTCATGAGTATGCTCATTTAGAGTCTTACTTCAATAGTGAAAACATGTTTTGTCCATATTCATTTGTAAATGGGAGGGTATAAAAAATATAAGATCAATTGAATACCAGTAAGTGCTTGATTTAAAAATGCAATTCTTGAGTTGATAATTTCGAAGCAAACAAACAAGTCTTTAGATCAACCTCTAATCAATTGGGTTGAACTTTTGCATGATTTTCTTCAAAATGAATGTGAACAAAATGAACAGTTTTGATCATCGAAGTGGGCATACCCTCTCCGAAAGTGAACAAAATTGCTCTCGCAAAACACGTGCAAAGGGCATACTGCCAATTTGCCCAAAAAAAAATGATATTTACAATCAAACGCTGGCATAACATAGTTATCAGAGTGAAGTAGTGTATTTAGGCTCATGTTTATCCCAAGTTGACCCCGAAAACTGTTCAATTCTTATAGTGCTTGCCCAACAATATGTTCCCATACAATCTGCTCTTATTGGTGGGGAAGGATGGGATCCTGCATCTTTTACCATGCCCAACTGTCACGATCTTAACCCATCCACATGGGTTTGTAGTCATAACAAAGCGCCAGCGAAACCATCACCAAGGCCATTTCATACTTATAACATCTCATAATCGTATAACTAAAAAGGGACAAGATCGAGCACATAACAAACAGAAGCATTTCTTATATTGTCCAGTATGACGACGTACATTACATAGGAACTATAATATCCAATGATAGTTCGAAACTCTATAAACATCGTTAACTATTACAAGAGCATCAAAGAGTGGTTTAAGTACAACGTTCCTACAAACAGACATGTCCCCATATATGCCTCAAGTCCACAAAAAAGGAAACCAAACCATCCAATTCTCCAATTCTTGAAAAGGGGTACGCTAGTACATTTACATAAGTGGAAGCTTGTATGAATAATTAATACATAAGCTATACACTTTCTATGCACATTCTCAAAGTACATTTCAGAAGAATTAATCAAAGCTTTTCATATTCCAAAAAGAATTCATCGCATATGAAGCATAGATATATAATGCAAATCCCACATATCCGAATCATTTCATATCACTAGGCATCATTGGTGTGGATAAGCTTAGGCGTCTATGCTTCATCCCATATCATATCAAAAGCATCTTGCTAGCCTTTTAGCACTGTCCTCAAGCAAGCTGGAACATTAGGAATGCCATTAATAAATGCAAAACGTGTCCACCTTTTATTTAATATTCATGGAGTTCATATCATTGAGCAAACATGGAGATAAAGCATAGCATTCACATTCGAAGAGTAAAACGTGTTTAAAACCATATAAGTATATAACTTAGGTATTAGTCACTCAGCTCGATCCCAAACTTTCGCACGAGTCTCCAAGAGTAAACAAGTGATATAAAAATATATTATCCATCAATTGTCATTCAAATCTCAAAGATAATCTTCCTAACTAACCCATGTTTTACTAACAAGATTCTAGGGTCAAGGTATAATGTTAGGTTGGAATTTAATTATAATGTTAGGTTGGAATTTAATAGTTCAGAGGTAATTTAATCGCTAAATTTCGGTATTAAGACCATTGTCAATATAAACTAGACCGTAAGGGCTTCGAAACGAATGGGTATAGGTTAAAAACGGAGTTTGGACAACATGGCTACGCCCGTTGAAAATTAGACAATTAGCTTCGGAAAGACAGAGTTGTTGATTTTGCAGCTCTACCAACTTCAATTCAAAAAATTGATTTTGCTCAGGAAAAAATTAAGGCACAGACTTTACATATTTTGAAAGGTCTGTGTCTAGTTTCAAAATCAAGAAACGGTGCGCAATTTTGGCACTTCTGCAAAAAGATATGGTCATTTTTCTAACGTGTATCAGTGCAGACTGCACAGTGACGAGATTCTAGGTTTATGAATTTTGTAGCCTATTGTACTTCATATTGTTTTTTGAAACTTTTACACGATGCAATAGAAACATAAATGAAAGTTCAAAGGTCCCAATCAAAGGGTTTCAGCTAAAAGTTCTCTCATAACTCCATGAGCAAGAGTTTTCATGGTCATAAGAACTTATATTCCATAATTGAGCCTGTTGGAGGCCTTGTTTGGTGATTTGAACTAGGTAAAGTAGCAAAGAATGACATTTTGCTCGTCTGTTGTACTTGCCATCTTATGCGCATACATTAACAAGGCCTATCTGCCATTGTCTTAACCAAAGCCTTGGGCCTTCCTAGTAAAACACAATTCTATGCACCTACTGACATATGCATCTGATACTTCCCCAATCTGGGACTCGCAAACGATTTGAATCCAAGTATCTACATCCAAAATCTGCAAATTGCATACCATTAAAAACCCAAATGTTGACATAAACAAGTGTGCAATAGAGATACATATCAGAAAAACCAGATACATATGTAAACCTACAACGGATACGACACTTTCTTCAACTGTGGTACCCTATCTGCCCAAACCCATATATACGGACACGGGGATGCTGCTGTGCAAGGGGTGCACAGCAGCTGCTGGGCAGCCCAGAAACGGCGTAGTTTTGATGCCAAAAACACAGGAAAAAAAAAAGAGCCAAAACAAAAACGATGTCGTTTTGGCTCTCCTCCAACAAAACCCCAAATATACACACCCAAAATCTGTCATTTTTGGGCTGCCCAGCAGCTGCTGTGTACCCATATATACACACCCAAAATCCACAAATTATGCACATTTGGAAGAAAAAAAACTCTAATCATAACATACAGAGTCCCCAAGACATATCAGATGTTCAGACAGTTTCTCAAACTTGGGGCTCTCCATAACCCATGGAGTATATGATTACCCAAAAGCACACAACTTCACACACACACACGTAAGTAATGGTTGCATATCGAAACAGACATCAAATTGGTCAAAAGAAAAAGAGAAGTACAACTGCAAACACATCTAAACCTTGGCTTCCAGTCACTCAACAGTAATCATATCCAAACTTCAGTTGAAATCCATCAAGATGCAAATAGAGCATTTCTCAGCGGGTAGAGTTCTGATAACAAATACATAGCATACAAAAACCATGCGAGCTGTCAAATGTTGTTTGAATTTAATTACTCTTCATGACTTCAAAATCTTTATTAAACAAAATTAATTGAGATCTATCAAACAATATCATTTTAAATATAAAAAGTATTACAAATTAAAAGATATCAAAAAAAATTTGAACTTTCCAAAAAAGGAAACAAACCCAAAAAATTGAAACGGATGGAGTATTTGTCAAATTATTTCATAAATCATTAAACACATACTCGACATCAATAAACCTCAAATCTGACAAATTATCAAATTCAAAAATTAGTGCGTGTAATGATTTCAAGCCAAAGAACAGACATTAAACATCACCAGAAATAAACAAAAATCAAAAAGTTACTACAGAAATTTTCAAGGCCGATTCATTTCTTCAAGCAGAATTACATTACATAACCTTCATTCACCTAAACAGCTTAAACCTTTACATTCACTAACCCAGCTTTCCAAAAAACCCCTAACCCCCAAAATCAACTTCCAAATTAAGCCCCCAAAATCCACCCCCAAAACAGCCCCAGCAAACCCTAGCATTTTCAAGCACTAGTAAACTTAGTAACAGCCTTAGTCCCTTCAGAAACAGCATGCTTGGCCAACTCCCCAGGCAAAACAAGCCTCACAGCAGTCTGAATCTCCCTGGACGCAAGCGTATGCTTCTTGTTAATCCTAGAAAGCCTGGAAGCCTCCTGAGCCAGCTTCTCGAAGATGTCGTTGATGAAGCTGTTCATGATCCCCATCGCCTTGCCCGATATACCGATATCGGGATGGACCTGCTTCAAGACCTTGAATATGTAGATCTTGTAAGTCTCCACACTCCTCTTCGACCGCTTCTTCTTCTTGCCAGCGCTCGTCGCGGTGGCATCCGAGGAGTCCTTGGACTTCGGGAGCTTCTTCTCCGCCTTGGGCTTCTTCTCTGCGGGTGCCTTTTCCGCTTCTGGTTTCTTCTCCGCTGGCTTTTTCTCTCCCCTGGGTGCCATTGAAGTGTGTTGAGAGTCTAGAGAGAGAGAATCAAGAGTGTACGATTTAGAGAGAGATAGAGAGAGAGAGAGAGAGAGATTTGTTTTGAGTATATCTGAAACTTGGGGTGTGGTGTTGTTTATATAGGGGTTTAGAGGTGGGCTGTGATTGGTTGGTTTGGGGGAGGTGGGGATGGTGGATGTGGGCTGTTGATTTTTTTAATGAGGAAAGGGACGGTGGGGATTGTTTATTGGGGAAGTGTTTTTTGAAAATTGAATTTTCGTTTGCCAGTTTTGGGAAGGCAGAGCTGTGTTTTTGGCGGGAGTTTCGGAAAGGGGGAAACGGGGCAGGAGCGCTTTGGGTGCGTAGTAAATGAGGTGACGTCGATGTGGGTGTGGATAAGATCGTGGCTCAATTGGCTGACTTATTAAACGCGGTGGGTCCTTCGGTTTGGGTTGGAGGACGTATGTTTTGTATGCAAGTACAAATATATTGCTCCCTCCGTTCCTATAATACTTTCTCCGTCCCAAATTCTTATTATTTGGGACCTCTATAAAAAAATTCCATATTTTTTACCTATAATGATTTTTATATACAATATGAATCTTGTTTGATAAATCTCAATTAGGTTTATCCAACATATTTTTCAAAATTATAAAAAAACATTATAGATTGTTAATATAATAATTGCTCGGAAAAATTAAAAAATAAAAATAACAAACAATGTGGGACGGATGGAGTAGTCTACTACGAAAAATCGTGTTATTTTTTAAATTAAAAAAATTAAGTATTTCGGTGTATAATTTTTTGAAAATTTTCGCACCGTATTAAAGTACTAATAGAATCATTTAATTCGGTGCAAAAATATTCAAAAAATTATACACGAAAGTACTATATTTTTTTAGAGAAAAAGTCAAAATGGCACCTGAACTTTACACTCAATGTCATACAGACATCTGAACTTTGTTTAGCATCAATTAAACATCTGAACTTTGAAAACACCCTTTTTAAGACATCTGTCGTTATATTTCGTCCATATTTGGACGGAAATTGCTGGAATTTTTTGTTCGAGATCAAATTTCGATGATCTGAACCGTTAGATGTGTTTAAAACATGTTTTTAAGGCCCAACGCGAGGATTTGTCAAAAAAAAACTCGGAAGGGCTTGATCCGAGCATTTTTTGATAAAAAAAGTATGTGATCAAAAATTGATCAGATCAACCCTTTCTGGGTTTTTTTTTTGACAAATGCTTGCGTTAAACTTTAAAAACATGTTTTAAACACATCTAACAGTTCGGATCATCGAAATTTGATCTCGAACCAAAAATCTCGCACCATAGTATATAAGACAAACGTGCCACATTAGCAATTTTCGTCCCAATATGGAAGGAATATAACGGCAGGTGCCTTAAAAATGGCGTTTTTAAAGTTCCGGTGTTTAATTGATACTAAACAAAGTTCAAGTATCGGTGTGAGATTGAGTGAAAAGTTCAGGTTCCATTTTGACTTTTTCTCATTTTTTTATTTGAAAAATGGCAAGAGAGAGTGTGTAAGGGACTATTATTTAAGAAAAGAGGGAGTATTTCTTTGGCTTGTTAGTGGCTATGAACAAGCTCGACTCAAAGCTAGGCCAACTTGTTTCGTCAATTGTCAATTTTTTTTATGGGCTCAAACTCCACTAAAAACCTAACGAATGAATTTGAACATTCTAAAATTCAACTCTTTTGTTGCCCTAAGTGGAATCGAGAATCTCTATCATTCGACAATCAAAGTGGTTTGTCTCGTAGATTTTGATGTGTTTTATCATTAAATTAAGAATGAGATCGAATGGATATCAAAATTTTAGTTGGCTGGAATCATATTTGTGTAATGATTCGAAATATTCATATTTATGCCCTTCATATTATACTTATTGGTCTTTTTACTTGACAGGCCGATGCTTGTTTTACCCATTCTATCCCTGGGTGGTTGGAGCTCATTGCACATTATTTAAATTGCTTTGGATGAAATTAGAATATTTAAAAGATATACGAATCAAAGTGAAGATTCCTTGAAGACTAGGGACTAAACCATAGCATGCTTTGAAGTCCCAGGAGCCTGTTATGTAAATTGATAAAGAAAAATGCAACTCTCACTTTGTGGAGGATAATAAGTGGAAAATGCATAGATATTTGAGAAAATATATTAATATCCGAAAGAAGTGTATTGATATTCGTGAAATATACATTGATATTCGAACTAGTTTGACATTATATTCATATTATCCTCCACTTATTAGGTGGAGGTTAGCAAGACTCATCGATATTTTTTTTTTCATCATTCATCATTCCTAATCTATTACATAGAGGAGGGGGAGGGGGGGGGGGAGTGGGACTTGATCCCGGGATGAAGTGTAGGGTATCCAAGAACTTTACCGCATGAGCTAGCCACCACTTGCAGACTCACTGATCATATAGGGGCAGTTTCCGTGTTTACTAAAAGTTCTAAATGGGCTAAAAGTGCTAAAAATAATTGACCTCTCTCGAAATTAGGTTTAACACTTTTAAGTTGGGCCACTTAGCCCAAAATTCAAAACATTGTATTTTTAAAAGGAAGGATATGAAACTTTTGCAATCGAACATAAAGACAAAAACATTTGACATTTTTAAAATGAAGGACAATGAACTTTTACGATCGAACATAAAGACAAAAAAA
The DNA here is from genome assembly GCA_036023075.1 of Gaultheria prostrata. Lineage (NCBI taxonomy): Eukaryota > Viridiplantae > Streptophyta > Magnoliopsida > Ericales > Ericaceae > Gaultheria > Gaultheria prostrata. The sequence goes on along the minus strand of JAXBDA010004378.1, from coordinate 12,463 downwards.
AATGAGGGCAATTCAGTCATTTGCCATCTTACCCTTTCATATCCACCCTCCAAATCCCCTTCCTCAAAAAATCATCCAAACACCTCATTACAAATACACCATTCTTAGGATGTGGGTCCACCCTTATTACAAATCCACCAAAAATCAAATCCACGAGCCAAACGACCCGTTATATCCATGCACCACAGTGGAGACATTTGCTGAGTCACACATGTCCAAAGGACCTTGTCCTATCTATGCATTACTTAGGTTCCACACATGGCAGTTTTATGTATCAATATTGCTCATATTTCCTTGCCACGCAACGTGGCTATAGATTCAGTTTCCAAACAAGATTAGAATATTCTCAAGACATGCCAAGCGGGGGGCTACGTACCCTAGCGAGCAATTTCGAGTCCACTATTAAAGTGAGACACTCATGCCAAGCGGGGGGTTGCGTACCCTAGCGAGCAATTTTAAAACCCGCTACTAAAGCGAGGAGCTCATGCCGATTAAGGAAATTTTAAGTCCACTATTAAAGCGAGACGCTCATGCCAATTAAGGCAAGCTCATTTACATACGGGTCATCCATACATGGAGAAAAGCCCTTGAGCACCATGGCTAGTGCGGCCCAGAGATATGGCGAGAACGCGAAGAACTAGCCTATTTTAGCCAAAGTAATTGTACTTGCTCCGGTCTGAAGCAGGATCCGATGGGCCCCCTGAGGCTTGGCTGCGGTATAGGCGCGACCGAGCATATTACAACTTGCCCTTACGGGAATGAAGGGAGATCTAGTGGTTTGGTGGCTATAAAAGGATTAGACGTTCTCTATGCGAAGGGTGGACTAGCGCATCCGAGGAAAGCTGTGAGGGTCAACCTCGCGGTGGGTGACGTCACCATATTATAGGGAGACAGCCTGGCGCCTGATCATTAGCCCAGGGCAATTAGGTGCAATACTGCCTTAGTCTTTTCTGTGCACACCTGCTCTTCTTCTTCACCCTTCTTTTAGATCACTTCGTTCCCTTCAAATTTCACGAGATAGCCACATATATTTGGGGCATGGGCATATGCCTGTCCAGGGCCGAAAACATCGAAAACCCAAAGGACAAAAAATAAAATAAAATAGCGCAAGTCCGAACAGGGCGATAGTGCGAGATGGTGTCGAATAGGTACCTAACTAGGGTGGAGAACATCCACCCGGTGGACAAAAATTAGTGAGTCCGAACAGGACAAAAAGCGCGATATGGCCCCGAACAGGTGCCTGTCCAGGGCGGAGAACATCCGATAGCCCAAAAGGACGAGAATTAGCCCGAGTCCAAGTAGGACAAGTAGCGCGACAGAATAACGGAGATGGATTAGCGGGTCTCAAACAACATACTACTCGAGCAATTCGTCAGATATTATTTGTGATCTCCATCGAACTCATCTTGACAAGCTATACTTCATTATGTGACGCAGCCGAGATTATCGGGCCTAAAGCATTTCCGCCTCCGAATCATGTATACTCTTTCCTTGTCATTCATATTCAGATAAACTCATCCCATTACATTATCATTGCTTTTTGGCATTTGCTAGGTTGATGACCGTTAGATGTCATATGCTTGCTTGATTATGCTTTAAAGCTCTTAAAACTGTGACATGAGATTGCAATATTTTCAGACATGCTTATACATTTCTTATACATCATATTTGCATGCTCATCCAAAATGATAAAGATGCTTTCAAGAGCCACGAGCCCACATTGCCTTATATTCAATCATGCTTAGAAATCACTGCTTTTAAACAAGTTTTTGCATACATGTTACATAAACTGGCATTCTGTGAGTATTTTTTACACAACGTGAACAATGTAACATAACATATTTAGATTCTCCTCGGATTACATAGTGTCAACGTGAACACTTTGTAATGCTAATTACCCATGTGCGATCACTATGATCTTACTTAAATATCGTACTTGGACTAATATACGATTATTCTCTCTTGTGCGAGGAGCACTGAGACATCACTGAGCAAAGCTTGATTACCATTTGGTTTATTGGCTCGTATCTATGTGTTTGACGATCAAGACCTCTAAGAGCCAAGTTATTTTAGAAAAAGATTGCAAGGTTACGGATGCAGTCATTAGCCCCAACAATGATACTCGAAGGGGATGCAGATAAGCTTGACTGCTTAGTCTATGCCTGATAGAAGCTTGTAGCTCAGACACTTCTATCAGTTAGGGGGCTATTGTAGGAAAGGTCAACATATTTGTAGTTGACAAAGTCGAAGCATTGACCACCCCATCAGAAGACGACCCGTGACATCTACAAATTAGCGACACATGGCAGAATCGCAAGTGGTCCCGCGAGAACTACCCCCTCGAGGGAGCCTCGCACATTTCATCCCCCGCGAACAACTGCATTAGTCCGAACAGGACACACATCGCTAGTCCGAACAGAACGAATAGCGCGAGAGAGCGACTCGAATAAGAGTCAGCATCATTCTGAACAAGACAGATGGTGTGAGTCCGAATAGGCGAAGTGCAAAAGATCAATCCAGACATCTGTGTCTGCTCAAGTCAAGACTCGAGAGGCAGGAGTTGAGGGACCTTCAGGGGCTCGGTTTGCGGTATTGCACGACCAAACATGTCATGACCTTGCCTTTACGGTAATGGAGGGGGATTTAGTGGCTCGGTGGATTGAGGAGAAAGGATCGCTACAGAAGGGGGTTACGAGAACATCACACGCCCGCCACCGTACAGTACGGAAGGGACACGTGTCGTATATTTACTAGGCCACTTGGCGCCTCAGTACTGGCCCGGGTAGTCTATAAATACGAGGCACCCCTCTCACAATTCCTCTCAGATTTAGTGAGAGAGAGCATGAGAGACTTATTTTCTAGAAAGAAAGATTCCATCTCCTGTAGAGAGAGAGAAAGTCTCAAAGTGAGGGCATCCCACAAGAGATAACCTAGGAAGATTCTGCCTAGGTCTCTTCCATACTGTTTCACCTTCTTCTCCACCCCACCAAATCAATCCTCCATCCTCTTCTTCTAAACACTAACCATTCTTTACCTCTCCAACTCATATTATTCCTCTTGGATATTGACTAAACAAAGAACCTCTCTTACATTTTGTAACTAAAGAAGTCAAGGGAAGAGAAACGAAGGACACATGTTTTCGCAATTTTGGTGATCATAACCATACACCTCAATGGCCTTATTTCTTGGTGGAAGGCAAGAACTTCAATAAACAATGAAAAATAAAACTACAACACCACCACAAAAAGAGAAACGCAAACAAGATCTAAAGAAAGTGGTATTGGAAAACACCATGCCCCCCATTGGCCATATTGAGAAATCATTCATGCAAAAGCAAAACATCAACTTGATCAGACTTGAGAGACCTTGTCGAGAAATCATTCATGTAACACATCAGACTTGAGAGGCCCCATAGAGAAGTCATTCACACAATACATCAACTTGATCGGATAGAGATAACTATATGAATAACTTATGTTTTTCACAAAATATGTGGCTAATATTTATTCCGAAACCAGGATAATCATTTTTGGATAGGATGCCTGTGGATATCTAAGTATCTAACTGATCTAATTCTTCTTGAAGGAATGATGATCTTTGATCCGGAGCCAATATGAACAAATTTCCCAAACTGGACCAATCAGGTTCCATAGTAAACTGGAGAGGAGCCAAACTCAATGTCTAGACATATGTTTTCGGTATGAAATTTAAATTTGATGCAAAACTGTTTCAATCAAACTATTTCCTAAACCTGTCATCAATCCATGTGCATATTCACACACTAAATTGTATTGTTTGGAAATCAAGGTGCCTCCAACCGCCATTTTCTCCTTACTCACAAAGTGACAGTGCCCATGCACCTAGAAATGAATGAAAATAAATATTATTCCGCATCGTATCAGATTCTGATGCTTAACATTGTAAGCAACGCCCACAACCCTCAACCCTAGGTCCTATTTAGTTGCAGAGAAAGGAAAAGAAAGTACGTGAATGTTGAACTTCCCTCCATTTTTTACATTTTTTATGCCTTTGGATACTATAGGAGTTATGGACCCTGCAAAAAACACAAGATTATGTAAAGGTTAAATTTCACTGACCTCCCTTGAGGTTTCTGACAATTTCACAAACCTCCCCTGAAGTTTCTTAAATTACACTGCCCTCCCTTATGAAACTATTACTAATTAAGATTCCCCCTTCTGTTTACTAAATAACTAACAGTATTAAATTTAGCTCTTAAAAGACAAAAGTGACCTTGAAAATACATTACACTCCTAATCTTTTGATTTTATCCTCCTCTTTAGTTCTATTTTATTTACTAACAAATATTAAATATTAAAACATTGGTTGAGTTAGGGGTAATTTGACCTAACTTATTTTGTTATTTGTTTTAATTTTCACTGAAATTTTATTAATTTTGCATCAAACTTTTTAAAATTAGTTAATTGTCTTGATGATAGGATTTTAAAAAGTATAAAATTAGAACCAAATCTTAAAAAAAATTCACTAAAGATTATTTTAGAAATCCCTCATCCAATCAAAACACTTAAATCACGGTCTTTTTAAAAAATAGTATATTTAATTTACAAATTCACACATACATATTTTGGTGTCACATGATAAAATCATTTATTTTACTCATTCACAAAAAAGCTCACAGTGATAAAAAAAAAAGAAATAGTAGTTCTTAATATTTTTTATTAAATAAAGTTGAACTAGAGATGAGGATAAAAAAAAAACTAGGAGAAATAATGTATTATGAAGGGTATTTTTGTCTTTTAAGAGTTAAATCTAACGCCGTTTGTGACTTATAGTTGATGAAAGGGGAATCTTGGTAATAGTTTCAAAAGCAGGAGAGGATAGTGAAATTTTAGAAACCCCAAGGAAAGTTAGTGAAATTGTCAAAAACCCAGAGATCAGTGAATTTATGTAAAAATCTTGTCTCTATAGCAATATCTCCGTTTTTAACTTCCCAAATGTTTCTTATATCAAACGAGCCCATGAAGGAAAATACTTTCCTTCATTTCACTTCACTATAATTTTATCGGGAATAATTTTTTTGCACTAATTTGTCAATAAGTGTCCGAAAGGCCAAAATGAACGTAACCATGTGGTTAGTTATGATACTATTCCATTTTCACTGGATCGGTCCAAAAAAAAAAAAAAAAACTCCAAATACGAGCTTAGAACGTTTGGACAGAGATGGTTGCTAGGATCCCAAGTCAAGGAAAAAGTGTTTGATGGTCCCAACACCCTTATCCATCTCATATTTCTATGGATAAGGGTATTGAAAACCGTGTGAACCACAAAATTAAATACTACTACCGGTAACAAAAGCAGAACCACTGTTTTTGCTAGTTCACTACACTAGCAATACTTAATCTGTAAGTGATTACATCTTTACGCATTAAGTTGATGTAAACATTACAGAAACAATGTAAGATAGTTTGTCTTCTTCGATTTAATTACAAGCCAAAACAACATTTCAACTGCCATCATCTTCTCAACTAACAGACTGGAATTCAGCCCCCTCACGTATATATTGATCAATTAATGGAGACCAAGAGGAAAGGAGGCAAGCCTTCATAAAGACCGAAAAAACAGAACCAATGAGGGATCCAATATTTCAACTTTGAAGGTACAAACTCATACAATACCCCGATCATCTTAGAAATTCCTACCGCATCCCAAATGATGATTACGCAACTGCTCCAGTACCCAGAGTTTCCAGCATTTCGACAGGAATGGGCCCCAGAAGATATTCGCGAAACCTTCTTCAAATGTACACGGTGGCAACTAGAAGAAACGATGGATCCCATCAACTGCCCTTATCACTACTTCTGTGACAGCACCAACCCAGGTAATTATCCACCTGCAGTGGATATTTTGGTAATCTGCCTGACAATGGTATCGTATCTAGCAATGCTAATATCAATCATAAAAGAGATATACAGGGCTAACGAGCGAACTTCTCTTGTCCAACTATGTAAAAGATGCTTGCTACCATCTGGTCCAATTTCCCTCCCGCTACTACTCTTGGTCCTTGCCAAGGGACAAAGGATCAACACACTGATTCAAATCTCGCGTGTAGGTCCCTCTATACTCCAGCTAATTCGGATTTCTGCGCTTGTTTTCAATAATGCAGCTGAGAAAAATGACATCAAGTACGCATTCTACAGTGCATCGACAATCTCTGGAATTTTGCATGCAAGCCTATACCTCGATTCAACTATACTGCCTTACTATACGGGTTTTGATGCTCTAGTCTCGTCAACTTTCTCCGGTGAGTGTATATCTTGTGTTTGTCGGAAAGATGTCCTGATTGTCGGAGGGAAGCTTGTGCCTTACCGGGGATGGTCCCTACCTTCATTTTTAGTTGTAGGTACTATTTGTGTAAGCATAATATGTAGGCTGTCTAAAGAGTACGAGAGAGAAGCAAAACTAATCAAGACCTTGTTGGAAAACTTAGGTTGGATTTTTATAGCTATGGATTGTGTCCATCTAACAGAAAATTCTCCTCCTGAAAGATCTTTCTCGCGTGTTGCAGCTTTGTCAGGTCTGTTTGTTTTGATTTGTCTTCATGTAATCAGAAAGGCATGCACTTGGCTTAAGGAATGGAACTCAAGGTGCAAACGTAAGATCACGAACAGCCAAGGAAAAGACCAGTACTGTAAAAATATACTCTGAGGTCCATGTAATTAACTTGGGAGTATCCTGCTTTACTAGACACGAGTTTGTCCGAAAGAAAATTTCCTAATTTTTAATGTAACGAAGGAGTACCAATGAAGAGACATAAATGGCACCCACTGGCTAATTTCTCCTTACAAGGTGCTTACTTCCATACTCTTACCTTTCAGTTTTCACCTAGCATTACAAGCTACTCCGAACAAGAGGAAAAAACCGAGAAAAACAACAAAAAAAAAAAACAGGGAAAAAAATACTACCAAATTCTCATTGTAATCTTGACATTTTAGACTCTTTGGAAGTACCTACAAGATCAATAACGAGGTTCCAAAGCACATTACAAGAAAAACCTCCAGTGACTAGCGTTCATCTCCGCCTATCATTTCAAATTGAAAGAAACAAAAGTCAGCGATAAATGAATTAGACAAATTTTTGGCAGGAAAGCCAAAAGTAGGAAATTTTTTAAGTTCAATACCGAAAGAAAATATTGGACGCTTAGAAATTTACCTTGTGAACCGACTCATATTCTCCGCTTCTTGTATCAAATGTTCCATGTTGCAGACTGATCAACTTCAACGTGAAACGAGGACCACATTCCTGCAAGTGGAACAGGAAAATTGTTTGTGGATAGACTATGCAACTAGTCCCTCAACATAATAATTTATGGTATGGTAAGGGTCATCGTTTACCACCATAAATTTAGGAATATAAACGTTTCAATTTGGTTGTTTTTTCCAGAAAATTGAATGCCACACCGATAGTTACTTTTGGCCCAACATTCGATTTCCCTTTTATTTCATCTGTTCCTAAAAGTCTGAAATAATGTTTAATTGAACATTGTTGATAAATAAGCAATAATCCCAGGACCAAATTAAGAAAAAAAAATTCACGAAGTCTATAGTAATAGAAATCATAATATCTTAAGGGTGCAACCTGTAGTTTACCCTTGAGCGAGAGAATCAGTTGATGCAAAGTTTATATTAGGGTTAATTACTGGGAGACCTCCTTAGGTATATCTCTTTGTCTGGACACCCCTATAAGAATTTTGCCTACAACTTGACCCCCTCTATCTACGTAAACCTGTGAAGCCCTAACTCCGCTGACGGAATGAATTGAAAGATCATTTAACCCACACGTATATATACCTAGAAGCCTACAATGTTCACACTTGTTTGCCCTAAGCCTTAATCGACGTTTGACGATATCTTCTCTCTCTAACTCTCACCCTCCCACAAACCGCAATCCACAAACCCTAATCGAAATTCCCACATACAGTAGCTTGGGATTGTCGTTCCGTCGTGATTTTCAGTAGAGCTTGCTTACGCCTGCTACTGTTGTTGTTACTCCAACTGCTGGCGGCTGTGGTGGGGGAAAGAAGACTTGAGTGCATTATCATCAAGTCACAACACATTATGATCAAATCACAATATGTTATGAAGTACGAAAGTAAAAAAAAAGTTCAATCCATCAACATCAAGTGTGGTGGCTAATTATAAGAATGAGTTAAACTTTTCTCTTTGACACACTATCAAACACCTTATAGGCATGTAAAAATGAACCACGTAGTTTCATTTACTCAATCACACTATCCTGGAGACAAGTCCAATATACTAAAGACACCTAATAGGGTACACATCCATCAAAAGTCATACTCTGTAACAATATGTAACAAAATCCTACCTCGGAAGATGCAAAATCCCCATATTGCTAGGAAACCCTTGGTGCTCCGAGCTTTTGATTTTTTTAGTAGCCGACCAAAAATGATTTTCCTCCTAGCATTGCCACAAGATTTATAGTCTTGACTGTTAAAATACAACAAAAATGGCGTGGAGGGCAAGAGAGAGTGAGAGCTAGCCGAGAGAGAGAGAGAGTGACGATCGACCGGGAGAGAACACGTTGGAGACGAAGCAGCAAATGGGATTTCTTCTCCTGGTCCAAATTGGTTAGTGTAAAAATTTCACTAAACACCCCTCTATTTCCTTAGGCACCCCCTCAAGTCCTATTCTTTATGAGTAATTAAACTATGACCCCATGTGGCATGATAAAACTACTACTCCACTAGTAGGTAATAATTGCAAAGCTACCCAACTTGGGTCCCACTGGGCCACCACTCGTTCTAAGCCTCTAAGGGCATCTCCAGTAATGACATTAGTGTAAGAAATAGGGTAAGAAATAGACAGTTAACTAACATTTTTCCTTTTTCTTGTCCCAATCGTGTAATTACCGTGAGGCTAGCGTCAGGAAAAACTGTGTAAGCAATAGTTCAGACTATAACTGTGTTACTCCTGCTATTGTTTGCAAGGGAGGAGAGAGAGAGAGACACAAAATAGAGAGAAAGGGGGAGTACACTATCAGAATATGAGAGAGAAATGGAGAAAGGACGGAGAGAGAAAGGGAGAAGGAAGGAAAAAGAAGAGGGAAAGGGAAAAAGTTGGTCCCACATATATCTATACATACATATATATATTTGTGTACTCTTTACATTTTAACAACACCACTGCAACACTTCTTACCTTAACAACATAATTTGTCATAACAACACAAAAATGGGACCCATTTTTTACACTTTTGTGTCATATAACAACACATTTTTGTCATAACGACTGGAGATGCCCTAAGGTGTCCAGACACGGGCTCAATCCACATATTCACACATGTACATTTACGTATATACAAAAAAAATTCCACAGCTCACAAAATTATTAATAACAATTACACGTAAAAGATTTACTAAATAAATCAAAAATCAAAATTGGCACGGGTTTAGCTGTAAATATTCCGAGGGGGAGGAGTGAAGGAGATCTGGGAGAAAAAAGGATTTACAACGTGGGAAAATAATAGGGGGAAATGGGGTGTAATATTGGAAAGATAAATTAATCTTTTAGAATTAAGGTTAAAATTTTAAATTTTAACGATTCTAGACGGAAGCGGTCGGGGACAGGTTTAGTAGGTAGATAGAGGGGACAGGTTTAGACGTTTAGTAGATAGTGGGGATCAAAGTTACTTGTAGGCAAAATTCTTATTAAGGGTGTCCGAGCAGGGGTGCACATACTTCGGGTCGGGCCTGAGTCGGGCTTATACTAAATATTAACGAGATTTGTGTATGCTCAAGTCCGACCCATTAAGAATCGGGCTTCATTTCATATTCCCAAACCCAACCCAATTAAAGTTTTATTTCTCATACCCGCCAAACAAGCCCATTTATTTTTCTAAAGCGTGATATCACAAACATAAAAAAATCAACTACAACGATCACAAATTAGAATTCACAACCGGGAATACTTAAAGTTCTATGTTCTCGCAATACTATTAAAAACAAAACCATAAAACATTATGGTTTAATAATTAACTTGTCTCTCAAAAGGCAATAAAAGTGTTCAAAAAATGGAACTCTTCAACATTCATAAAGCTTGGCATGCAAAAAAATTCCTCCGATCTCTCCCTTGTTTTCTACGGAGTACGGGTATATGTATATATATTCTATTACAAAAAAATAATAGTATATTCGGGCCGGGCTGGACCTTGAGGATTTTCCCAAACCCATTCCATTAACTAATCGGGCTTAAAATATCAACCCGACCCAACTCTATTTGCCTAAATTTGTATTCCAATCCCTAAAAAAATCGGACTGGGTTGGGCGGGCACCGTGTCTCTGTTTACCGTTTATACTATACATCGCGTTTCTTACTCCAAAGCCCTGGACCCTCACTTTTTCCATTGAATCAGCGGAGGATCTCTAAACATCTTCCGCAATGGCAGTGAATACTCGATGCTCAGAATTTCACACCCTTATTTTCTTTTCAATTGCTTTATCAATATTTTCCACTTTGAAAATGGTTTCCTTAGTAACTTTCATATTCTGCGTGCTCCAATTGCTTAAGACCGTATCAATTCTATTTTTTTTTTTCTCAGATAGATTTCAAGAGTATTATTAATGTGTACATTCTTTTACTTGGAAGGAAGAAAAAAAGCTTTATGTTGTGATTACTGCTTTTCGGATCATCGAAAGTCTATATTGTTAGATTAGTTAGATTAGCACCTTCCAAGAGATCTTGAAATCCCGACATCCTTTGGCCTGGCAACTGATGCCGCTGGGAAAAAGACCTCTTGACTAAGTTGTGATTCCTGCGGTGGATTTGGGAAGCCTGTGTATAGTGGGGCTGAGTTTAGGTTCACGGTAGGTTTTAGGAATTCAATGTTAGGATACGTTTGGGAACATGTAACGGCTGTGGAAGGGGCTATAGGGTTTAGTCCGAGCCTCCGAGGTGCGGCAAGCTGGCTCAGTACACTTTGCATTATTAAAAAAAAAAATGATGAGATTTTATGTCCAATTTTACCGAAGATATAAGATGTGTAGCTATAGGAGAAAGTGGGAGATGTGTAGAGGTAGAACATATGAATTTTGTTGGAATCTTTGTATGGCTAATTGACTATGATTCTTTACAAGAAGGATTTGAATTAATCGGCGCTTGTTTTTATAGATCCATCACGACTGTGTTCTAATAGGCACGCGCCTCGCGCGCCTAGGCGATGATGCGCATATACTTGAGGTGCAGGTGGGGCGGGCGCTTGAGGCAAGAAGCTCATGGATTTTTCACTCATCCTTACACAAAATTCATCCTAACCATTGATCTAAGGATTAAGACATGGGCACATGGCCCAGTGCACCAGATTAAACCCTTCAGATCAAAAGATCTTGATAGTAAGCCCTAGATTAGGCCTGTCAATGGACCGAATCCGATCCGAATCCAGTAGAATCCGAATCCGATCCGAATCCGAACTCGCAAAATCCGAAATAAAAAATCCGAATCCGAAAAACCGGATATCCAATCCGAAAATCCGAGTCCAATCCGTTTTTTTTTTTGGCATGTTAATCTAAGTTAACATAAGTGTTTAAGTTAAATAGATGACTGATAAGTCCTAAAACTTTGGTATTGTGGCTCAAAAAATGTGCGTATGTTAGAAAACGTACAAATGTCTGTGATGCACTCAAAATTTATCTTTTAGTAGCTGTTACAGCCAGGGTACATGCAGTTTTAGTTTTGAGTTCAAAGATGGAGTAGGTTTTGTGCTTGCATACCATGTGCACTCTAGTGTAACCTTGATAAAGAAAATTGTGTATGCAATTTGGAAGTTTTCAGTTCAAAAAATTCGAAAGTTAGAACTATTATAGATGGCGATTGTGAATTTAAATCGGCATTTACTCCATCAACCAAAATTTGATAACCGACAATCGACCTCAATGACGCCGACAATATCGGCTTCCTTTTAATTGACAGCTGACGATCGACCTCAAATTTGATAACCGACGATCAAACATTTTTTATAGCAGGGATAAAAATGTCTAACATCAAAAAGTGTCGTGACACTAAATTAATGGCTCGATTAACAAGTTTTGGCTTGCAAAGTGAATTAACGATCGCCAAAAGTGTTTTGTTCAAAAAAATTTCAAAATTGATTTCGGATCGGATTCTTATCGGATAAAATCCAATAAAATCCGAATCCGATTTGAATTACCGGATTCGGATTATCGGATTGGAGTTATCGGATTCGGATTTTTCCGGATCGGATCGGATTAAATCCGGTCCATTGACAGGCCTAGTCCAGACTAAGTTACGCGTATCGCAGCTAATCTAAGGGGAGCAATCTCATTGTGCACTTGAGAGGAACTCAATTAAAACTAGAGCAAAACTCTCCATGAACAAGCCCAAGAGAGTAATGTTGCATTAAGTGCATAAGTTAAAATTTATTGAACCCAGTTAACATAACTTATTTGGATCTC
>JAXBDA010004377.1:0-29262 GCA_036023075.1 Gaultheria prostrata | reverse complement strand
TATATATATCTCAGTATTATGACCATATATTGGGAGTCTTTGTGATGAACATGGACAGAAACTGCTACGTTTTCTACCCACGTGAAGAGAAAAATAGTCTTTGATAGAGTTTAACAATTGCGGTCGAGAGGCTTTCTTGCTTTTCTCTTGCCCCGTTTAATCTTGTATCTTCAATATTTGATTATTAAAATCCTTTTTTGCCGTGCAAAAAAAACAATTGCGGTGGCTAAAAGTCTACGAACCACCACAAGGTTAGTCTGGTTTGTTGGTGGGTTTGCTCCCATACAATTGATCATGGTTTGATTCCTGAGATTGGGTCACAAGGAAGTAATTTTTTGTGAATCTCTTATTTTTGACATGGATGGCCTGCCATAGACTGGGCTGAGGAAGAATGTAAGGACCAAATTCCGGAGTTTCTTTGTGTTGGTAATTCCGTTTGATAAACACATATTTATATAGAGTTTTAATTTCTTTTTCATTATACATTTATAGAGTGTCTGTTTAGGAATGTGGAATGGAATCATTGTGTCATGTATTGAGCGATAGTACGATAGGTTTGAGTCAAGTTTTAGTTGTTTATTGGTTGAAAGGAAGAGCAACAGAAAAGTGCTCAAGCACTTTATCCAGCAACTTGTCTGCCAGCAAAGTGCTCGAGCAACTTGATATGTGCTCAAGCAAGCGAGTTTGTAGCTTATAAAACAACAGAAGACACGTCTTTGGCAGCCACCATTGAGAGGTGAGAGGCAAGAGAAGTTTTTGAGAGGGTTCTCGATATTGAGTCTTGGAGTACATCTTATGCATCGTTGATCAACGCAATTAACTCCAAGAAGTTTCTACATATTCATTCTCAACCTTGTTTGAGTTTGCCTTTGGTGGATTTCCGAAGGGTATTGGAAGGCTTGTGGATTCAAGACAGTGGTGGTCAATTACTGGGTGTGGTGTACGAGGATTCGGCAAGTATATCTTAGAGCGATTGTGAGCGATTCAAATCGTAGGGTAAGATTACTGGTAACTACACAATGAGTTTATAGTGGATTGATTGCTTCCGTGATTTTTTATCTATTAAGGGTTTTCCACGTATATCTTGGCGTTATGTGCTTAATTGCTTTCATTTTCTTGATTGATTGATTTTATTGATTGATGAGTTTTTTAAATTGAGGGTTAAAATCTAGCAAATCCATAAACCTAGCGATCTAGGATTTTTCAAAGAGATTAGTGGAAGTGAACCTAAGCTAAACAAACAAACAAAAAGGCTTTGAACGAAAAACACATTTGAATTAGGGATGGCAATGGATCGTTTTGGTCCGGGTTTTGCGATTATCATACCCAAACCCAAAGTATTTATCTATACCCAAATCCAAACCGATATCCGATGGGTACGATTTTTAGTGCACCATAATCAAACCATATGGATTTGGATTTTATCCGAACCGCACCATACCCGCATTAATATTCATTCCATTAATGAACATATGAAGGAAGAATAATATGAACAATACCATGGTGAGTATAACAAACTAGTAACAATCAATTAATGATTTCAAATTCCTATAGAAAAGTCACTAAAAGTTATGAATTGAAAAATTAAAATTACATGTATATATATATAAGTAATATTTATATGTATCAGTTTGGATTTGGATTTGGGTTTGGGTTTGGGTTTGGGTTCGGCCGAATACTTGCAAAGACCAAACTCAAATCCAAACCCGCTGGGTATCATGCTCTTTCATAAAAATAATTATGAATCATCCCAAGTCATACAATTATTGTTGAATAAAAACCCTAGATATTAAACTATTACATTACTCGGAGAAAGTTTCCTCGTTACCCCAGTCGAAAGATTTAGCCGATCATTGTGGGTGTGCCCTTAGCAAGGTTGACTGTGCTTCTCATAATTCCCGTCGTGTTGCTACGGCTGTCCCTTGTCTCTATGTGCCGCAGCAGCTCTCTGTTATGCGTGAAAAGAGTGATCTCCCCCCAAAAATTACTCCTTGCTTTTTCTTTTATAATGCTCATGAACCGACCTTATAACAAGGCCAGCAACAAAGCCTCTTGAATTGTAATTAACGGGCCCAGCCCGAATTACTTGTTGTCTTCTCTTAATTAAGTGCCGAGTAAATCCTTGACAGCGGTGGGAGTCGGGACCCCACTTCAGAAAGCATCATGCACGTCCAACCTTGACTTGGCCCATGTATCTCATATGCTTAAGGAAACCAAATCTTTTAAAATACCCAATTGCCTTTAACTTAGTACCACGTGATTTCCATCAGTTTAATGCTCCAGATTTCAATCAAGTTAGAATTTGGTTGGGTGCTTCTCTCCCATTGAATCCACTTTGGGCTTTTAAATTCTAAATATTATCCATGTGTTTCGCAAGTCCTGAAATAGAGAAAATGAGTATCAAGCTCCAAATAATATACTAAATGGACGTAACAAGAATAAATTAAGGGGCGTTAATGGGCACATTTACGCCCCGATCAGTTGCTATCAAGGTTATGGAAGACAAAATCTGATAGGAAACTGATGAATCAGAATTGCCAACTTGGGCCCAGGTGAAGACTTATATCATAATCCGACGAGGACTTTGGGTTTTGGATGAGGACGAAAGTGGAACATGTCCAAGTCTGAATGATCATTAACGTTTGTACACGCTTTCTGTATTCCATTGCTAGTCATTGAGGGGCCGAGAAAATATAAAAACAATTGAGAAAAAGGGTAAGAGTGTAAAAATTGTAAATTTTTTGAAGTATTACACAAAAATGTTACATCGTACTTCGAGAGCGTCTAAAAATTACTGGGATGCGTGCGTCTTTAATTCAACTTGAATTGCGCCTATAAGTCGTGGGTAACCCATACAAAAGTCGCCGTGCAGAGAGAGTCGATCGGGCATAGATTAACACAGTATTGAATCCGACATCATCAGATACGAGTGAAATCCATCCACATGCATGTGTAAGTACGTGTAACCCACACACATCGAATGACTCCAAAGTCCAAACATTTTGAAAGTAATTTATAAGCAATTTATCGAAAATAAACTAGGATTTGACCTTTGACCAATACTTAATTCAATCGTTATTTCTTTCTTTCCTTTTTTTTTTTTTTGGTTGTTGGACTTTAGTCAATGCTTTGATGAAACGAATGAATGGATGAAATTAGAAGGGATAAAGCTAAAAAGGATATGGTCCAATTCATTAAAATATCCAGATATCTATAGTATAACAGAGCTCAGTTTTTTGAATCACTTATATTTTCAGCCCTTGGATCTAAATCAATGGCTGTGATTTTTTTTTCACCCAATCCATTGGAGATGGCATTAATCTAAGGCCAGGATTCATTCTACCTAGACGTGGCAAATGGGCAGGTTGGGTTAGGTTGATGAATATGAGTGGATTAAATATAAATAGACGGGTTGAATATAGGTGAGTCGAATATGGGCTAAATCATACCCAAGTTCCAACGCAACCCGTTCCACTGAAATTCTTGAGAATCTAGAGAAGCCCTTTGAAGACACTGAAGGACACTTTGGCTTTGACCAAACTACCAACCCGTTCCACTGATCAAAACATAATGGCCCTTTGGACTTTCAGAATGCACAACCCAAAGCCATTTATCTCCACTTAACCATTCAGATTTCCTAAGCAAACTAATGCCATTATCTCTTTTACTTTTTCAAATGCATTATAAAATGGCCAAAAACCCAAACAAATCTTTCTTTTTCCGATATAAAAAGAAAGAAAACTAACTGTTTTATGAATTAAAGTGCGCATATTCATTTAGAAAAATAAAACTCTGAAAAGGGAACAAACATTGTGATATTGCACCTAATTCTATGGATAAAAAGAAGCCTCACCCAAACGGCATCAATGGTGTTCCAACAATCACCAAAATGAAATCAAAATGCAGCTATTCAAGATTACAGCTTATTCAATACGATAGGAATCCCATTTTTTGGGCGAATTGTGATAAGCTGAATTGGATGGTGAACATAATTCAGAGACAAGGTAAAGTTATAACACTGCAGAATCATTGAGAGTGCTATCTTGAGCTCGTTAGCTGCAAAGTTTAGGCCTACACAAATTCGTGGACTGAAACCAAACGGAATAAATCCCCCAATGTTGTTATTTGTTGCTTTAGCCACTCCCTCTGAGAATCTCTCTGGCTTGAAGAGGTGAACATCTTGCCCCCATATCTCAGGGTTATGGTGGGGTGCTAGCACTGGGAGCAACACATGTGTATTGGCTGGAAGAATCAGTTTCCCCAATCTGACTTTCCTTTCAACTCTTCTCATCAAACCTATCACTGGTGGATATAGCCGTAGAGTTTCATTTAGGATCATGCTCATCTACAAGGAAAAAAAAAAGAGGGGAAATATAAAAGTAATGCCCTACATTCAATTTTCAAGAAACCATAATTGGCTTTGTGGTATCAGCTCAAATTTTAACGGTGCTATGTCTGTAGCCAATATGCGACCCACATGTGGTGATCGCGTGAAAAAAAAAGAAGCCGATGATAAGAGAGTTAGATGATGCTTACAATCTTTAATCTTGCAATACCCTCTGCATTTGGGCTTTCTTGGCCAAACAATTCAAACACTTCCTTTCTTGCCTTTTCTTGCCAATCTGTGTGAATTGCTAGAAGGAAAAGGCTCCAAGCTAATACCCCATTAGTTGTTTCTTGTCCAGCTAGGTAGAATGTCTTGCACTCATCTACCATTTCGTCTTGTGAAATTCTATTCTTCTCATCACGGTCATGATTAGCCGTTATAAGTGATCCAAGAAAATCAGTCCCATAGTTATTTTCTTCTCCTCTCATCATTTTCTCTTCCCGCTTGTTGATTATCCCTATAATTGATTCTCGAATTGCTTGTTCTATTTTATCTGACTCAAGATCATCGCCCAATTTCAAAAACTTTCTGCAAACAAAAGTTGATAAATTGACGTAGAGACAAGTTTGGCAATAGCTTCTAAAACAGCTTGTTTCAAAATCTTTTCAATTTATTTTTGTCAGAATGGAAGGAACTGGGAGAGAGGGAGCCTACCCGATGCCAGGGAAGCGAATCTTTAAACTATTCCTTGTAATAATCATTCCCAACTTCATCAACATGTCAAAGATTTTCTCGCCTTCCAAGTAACTACTTCCAAAAGCTGTTCTGGAAATAATTTCTGCTGTCAAGAGCCTAGACTCTTTGTATATGTCGATCACCTTTTCTTCATGTTGCCTCCACCTTTCTAGCATTGTTTCCACACTCGCAATCATTGCTGGAACCATCCTCTGCATATACAGAAGGCCTTCCTTGAAACTTTTGTAAGAGGAATGTGATCAAAAATATAATAGAGGTAATCTATGCACTTAGTTTGTCTTCCAGCAATCTAAAAATTTTTGGGGACAACACTTTATCATTCTGTATGGAGCCCAGACCCCAGAAGATGAAGCAGTACTACCACACTAAGTGCAATTGTCAAATGATAATTTGTCTGAGGCACTACTTCAAAAAGAGTGTCTACCTTCAAGCTCTCTGCATAAAAAGCATGGTTGGCTATTTTGTGTAGCTTCATCCATTTTTCTCCTTCGGTTACTATGATAGAATCTCCTAACAACTTCTTCAAGAAATCATCAACCCTTCCTTTAAGATATGCTCCATCTTTATTGTTCATTATCTCTTTAATTAACTCAGGTTCAGTGACAACCAGTTGGGCTTGAGGGCCATGCCAGATTAGATAATTCTTTCCTGTTCCAGCAGGATGATTTAAAGAAGAATAAGCTGAACTTAGTTATCTGGATTATTCACAAGTACTCTCTAAATATTATTCCCTTCTTTTCAATCTTGTGCTCACTTTTTGTGTGTGTGTGTGAGTGTGTGCGTGTGCTGTGTAGTCACTAATGTGGTTTTCCTTCTCCAAACATGTCGTTCTCTGTCTTAATGCATTAGCGGTCATTGTGCGACTACCAATACAACGCAACACAGAAGGGCATGAAATTTGGGGAGGGAGAATCACCAACACCTACATGAAAGTAAAACTAACAATTTGATACCATATAGCTGATTCCATGCATGAATTTCAGGCAGAAGTCTTGCAAAAATAAGATGACATGAGAAGTCCATTGGATTGCGGATGGATTCGCCTCTCATCTGGCTGATCTCCTTTGTATTCCCATGGAGGAATCTGTAAGCAGGGCCTTTGATTCCCTGCGACGCCATGATGTGTTGAATTCGAATTGGGGTCCACCATACCTTATGCAAGAACCGTACCAGTGCTACAAGTAGAAAAATGCAGAGACCAGTTGAAAGGAAGGTTAGAATCATGGCTTCCCCTCCCTGCACAGACATACACTTCTGATCAACTTTGATCTATATATGGACATTTTGTGTATATACGTGTACATAAATAGATACTGGGAATATTTGTGATGAATGTTAGACAGAAACTAGGTGCCAAATATTACTTCATCATTTGAGTGGGGACGAGGTTGAAGTGAAACTGGGACATTATGATGACTGGTGGATGAAATTTTGCCATTTTTGTTTGGATAAATTTTATATGGTCACAAATTTTAGACCACTTAAAATAGTGAGTGTCCGCGTCAAACGGTGGAGAATTTCGGATTAGTTATGTGTGGTTGGCTTAAGTCCGTTGGGGTGTTCTCTACACCTAGTGCCCTAAGACCATCTGGTTTGGGTGTCACGGTCCTAATGCTCGCTATAAGGGTCAATTAGAAAGCTTAAAGAACCAAGGCATAGCAAGACCACAAAAAGAAGAAAAGAAAGAAAAGTAAATGCTTTGGAATAAGGGGAGGGGCTATATTTTGATTTGAGCATTTTAATGAGTATTGAGGCATTGAAGATGCATGTATTGTTTTCGAAGTTAGTGAACATCCCTGTGTGACTTTCATTTACGCGCATGCCTTGTGATTTTGGGAAAATTTGAAAATGTCCTCTAAACTTTGACCTCAATGTCTCATTGCCCCCAAACTTTCAAATTTTTTTTTTTACTCCCGAACTTTGCTTCCATTATTCAAACTTGCTCCTTCCGTCTCAGTTAGTTAACTCACTAATGGAATTTGATGACGTGGACATTAATGGTGAAAAAGAACGTTAAACCCATCTCTCTCACCCCATATCAGACTCATCTCTCTCTCTCTCTCTCTCTCTCTCGCGCGCGCGCGCACAGCTGCGCACACACACACACACACACACACACAAACGAATTGGCAAAAATTGGCCCATGTCCCTGGTGATCGTCACTGTCATCAACAACCCGGTTTCGACTCCATGGCCAGTGGCTTAAATCGAAAGTCAGCTATGTAAGATTACAGCTTATTGAATACGATAGGAATCCCAATTTTTAGGCCAATTGTGAGAAGCTCAATTGGACGGTGAACATAATTCGGCGACAAAGCTGCAAAATCATTGAGAGTGCTATCTTGAGCTCGTTATCTGCAAAGTTTAGGCCAACACAAATTCTAGGTCCGAAACCAAAAGGAATAAATCCCCCAATGTTGTTATTTATTGCTTTTGCCATTCCATCTGTGAATCTCTCTAGCTTGAAGAGGTGAACATCTTGCCTCCATATCTCAGGGTCATGGTGGAGTGCTAGCATTGGGAGCAACACAGATGTATTGGCTGGAAGAATCAGTTTCCCCAATCTGACTTCCCTTTCAACTCTTCTTAGCAAATTGGTCACGGGTGAATATAGACTTAGAGTTTCATTTAGGATCATGCTCATCATTTTTTTTTTTTGCCACAACAATAACATATAGTACTATTATTAAAACCACAAGGAAACATCAGGTGGAAAACCCATCCCTAGAAAGGGGATCAAGCAACAACTACGGAGGGTACTCAGTCCAACGACTATACCCCAAACCAGTAAAGCCCTTACCAGCCACAACATGTGCCACATTATTACCAGACCTACGAACCAATGAAAAACTGCAGCATTGGAAATTTTTACTTAGGATCATGCTCATCTACAAGAGAGGAAAATAAAAAAGGGGAAAAAGATAAAAGTTATGCCCTACATTCAATCTTCAAGAAACCAAAAAAGGGGAAAAAGATAAAAGTTATGCCTTCCAAGTAACTACATCCTTTAACTGCGCAAAAATAGAAATTTCTGGCCCCAAATTGCGCTGGTCCTTTTTTTTTTCTTCTTTTTTTGGATGTCCCAAATTAAATGTCTATTTTCAAAAGTCAACAAGAAGTTTTTGCAACCTTCATTTTGCCTTCCTTTCTTACATTCATGGAACAGGTCAATAAAAGCATTAAAATGCATTTAACTCCCAAATAAACAACTGATAACATTACCAAAATATATTTCTATCTTACATTCATCCAACAGGTCAACAAAAGCATTAAAAAAACATTTAAATCCAAAATAAACAACTGATTGCATTACCAAAATACATATGCACGTTCCATATTGTCCCTTTCCAGCACAAAAAACATTGATTACATTACGAGGCTTTTTGGATACCTCATTTTCAAATTTTCCTTTTTGCATTTTTGGCTTTTGGTTGTTTGGCTAGAAATTGCAAAATGCATTTTTGTGAGAATGAGTTTTGGTTTTTTGACATTAGAGTGGTGAAACAAAAAGTAGAGTGGGAGAATCTTTTTGACTTCTTATTTTTCATTTTTTCCATTTTGGTCTACAAAACGATTTACAGAATGTGTTACGCACATATATCTTAAATAGTACTCCTATTGCAAAATAAAAATATATTATGTATATTTTTCTCAAATATTCTACCAGCTTGAAAATTTATTCTGACCATAATTCAAAAAGTCAAAAGTCAAAAAATTGAGAATGAAAAGCTGAAAATGAGCCTCCCAAACACCCTACATCTTTCACAATTGAAAACCTGATGAACTAAAAAAGAGTGACTAGTTAGCCTATTTGCAGATTTGTCTAAGCTTCAAAGCCACAACTATAGCAGACTTCAAAAACATCTACTCTAACAAGAGTGTACATAGTACGGCCTCGATGCCTACTCCACCGGTGAAAGAGAGCAATGTACTATAGTAATGAAGATTACAAATGTGAGAAGAAAAATTACAACAAAAAGTTCAATTTAATGTTTCTCTCCTGCACTTCACTGTTTTCGCTCTGTTCTTAGTACTCACCATCACAAGCACACAATAGTTGTTGTGTGTGTGTAGCATTTCATACATACAAAGGACCTGAAGGCTTTTGAAGTTCTTGAGTGGTTTCTAGAGAAGCTCTTTGAAGACATTGAAGGACACTTGCTTTGACCAAACTACCAACCCGTTCCACTGCCCAAAACATAATGGCCCTTTGGACTTTGAGAATGCACAACCCAAAGCCATTGGATTTCCTAAACAAACAAAAAAATTCTCTATTTTTCTCAACATGGGCAAAAACAAAAACAAATGTTTCTTTTCAGATAAAGAAAAAGAAAGAAAGAAAACATAATTGTTTTATGAATTAAAGTGAACACAGTCATTTAAAAAAATAAAACTCTGAAAAGGGAACAAGCATTGTGATATTGCACCTAATTCTATGGATAATTAAAAAGCAGCCTCACCCAAACAGCATAAGTGGCTTGTTCCAACAATCGCCAAAATGAAATCGAAATGCAGCTGTTCAAGATTACAGCTTATTGAATACGATAGGAATCCCATTTTTTGGGCGAATTGTGAGAAGCTGAATTGGATGGTGAACATAATTCGAAGACAAAGTAAACTTATAACGCTGCAGAATCATTGAGAGTGCTATCTTGAGTTCGTTTGCTGCAAAGTTTAGACCTACACAAATTCGAGGACCGAAACCAAACGGAAGAAATCCCGCAATGTTGTTATTTGTTGCTTTAGCTACTCCTTCTGCAAATCTCTCTGGCTTGAAGAGGTGAACATCTTGCCCCCATATCTCAGGGTCATGGTGGAGTGCTAGCAGTGGGAGCAACACATGTGTATTGGCTGGAAGAATCACATTCCCCAATCTGACTTCCCTTTCAACTCTTCTCAGCAAACTGACCACGGGTGAATATAGCCTTAGAGTTTCATTTACAATCATGCTCATCTACAAGGAAAAAAAAAGGAGAGGGGAAAAGATAAAAGTTATGCCCTATTCAAGAAATCAAAAAAATTGGCTTTGTGGTGTCAGCTTGAATTTTAACCGTGTTATGTCTGTAGCCAATATGCGACCCACATGTGGTGATTGCGAGGAAAATAGCTGATGATAAGAGGTAGATGGTGCTTACAATCTTTAATCTTGCAATACTCTCTGCATTTGGGTTTTCTTGGCCAAAAAATTCAAACACTTCCTTTCTTGCCTTCTCTTGCCAATCTGTGTGAATTGCTAGAAGGAAAAGGCTCCAAGCTAATACCCCATTTGTCGTTTCTTGTCCAGCAAAGTAGATTGTCTTGCACTCATCTACCATTTCATCTACTGAAATTCTATTCTTCTCATCAAGATCATGATTAGCCTTTATAAGCAATCCAAGAAAATCAGTCCCATAGTTATTTTCTTCTCCTCTCATCATTTTCTCTTCCCGCTTCATAATCATCCCTATAATTGATTCTCGAATTGCTTGTTCTATTTTATCTAATTCAAGATCATCGCGCGATTTCAAAAAATTCCTGTAAACAAAAGTTGATAAATTGACACAGAGACAAGTTTGGCAATAGCTTCTAAGTTAGTTTGTTTCAATATCTTTGCAATTAATTTTTGTCAGAATGGAAGGAACTAGGAGATAGGGAGCCTACCCGATGCCAGGCAAGCGAATCTTAAAACGATTCCTGGCCATAATCATTCCCAACTTCATCAACATGTCAAAGATTTTCTCACCTTCCAAGTAACTACTCCCAAAAGCTGTTCTGGAAATAACTTCTGCTGTTAAGAGCCTAGACTCTTTGTATACCTCGATCTCCTTTTCTTCATGTTGCCTCCACCTTTCTAGCATTGTTTCCACACTCGCAATCATTGCTGGAACCATCCCCTGCATATACAGAAGGCTTTCCTTGAAACTTTTGTTACAATATGCGCAAATTCCTCAAAATTATGATTTATTATTTTGCAAGAGGAGTGTGATGAAAAATATAATGGAGGTTGTTGGGTGGAGGCCAAAGAGGCCAAGTCTCAGTTGACCCATTGGCGCTTGGGCAGGATAGGGAATAAGGAAATAAAGTTGCGCCTTCATTAACAGCTGCAGGTTTTGGTGAGATGGTAAGCACTTGATCCTAACAAGTGGTATCAGAGCCAACGTCAAGGGTTCAACTCTCATGGGTAACATGCTTGCTTGTGGGCAGGTGCTGGAGGGGGATTGTTGGGCGGAGGCTAGGTAGGCCAAGTCCAACATCCTGCGGGGGCGGAGGCCAGGTGAGCCAAGTCTCAGTTGACCCGTTGGCGCTCGGGTGCGATAGGAAATAAAGAAATAAAGTTGTGCCTTCACTGACACCGGCGGGTTTTGGTGAGATGGTAAGCGCTTGATCCTAACAGAGGTTATATATGTATGCACTTGGTTTGTTTTCCAACAAATTAATAATTTTGTGGGGACAACACTTCCTAATTCTGAATGGAGCCCGGACCCCACAAGATTACTACCAGACTAAGTGCAACGGTGTGCAATGGTTAATTTTTCTTTTATCTGAGGCTTTACTTAAAAGATAAAAAGTGTTTACCTTCAAGCTCTCTGCATAAAAAGCATGGTTGGCTATTTTGCGTAGCTTCATCCATTTTTCTCCTTCGGTTACAACGATCCCATCTCCTAGTAACTTCTTCGAGAATTCACCAACCCATCCTTTATGATATGCTCCATCTTTATTGTTAATTATCTCTTTAATTAACTCAGGTTCAGTGACAACCAGTTGGGCTCGATGACCATACCAGCTTAGATAATTCTTTCCTGTTCAAGCAGGATGATGTAAAGAAGATTAAGCTGAACTTAGTTATCTGGATTATTCACAAGCACTCTCTAAATGTTATTCCCTTTCTTTCAATCTTGTGCTCACTTTTTGCATGCGCGTGTGTGTTGTAGTCACTTTTTCCATCGATGTCTAACTTTTCCTTCTCCAAACATCTCGTTCTCTGTCTTAATGCATTAGCAGTCATCGTGCGACTACCAATACAACAAAACACAGAAGGCATGAAAATTTGGAGAGGGAGATTCACCTACACCTACATGAAAGGCAAAACTAACAATTTGATACCATATAGCTGATTCCATGCATGAATTTCAGGCAAAAGTCTTGCAAAAATAAGATGACATGAGAAGTCCATTGGATTGCGGATGGATTCGCGTCTCATCTGGCTGATCTCCTTTGTATTTCCATGGAGGAATCTGTAAGCAGGGCCTTTGATTCCCTGCGACGCCATGATGTGTTGAATTCGAATTGGGGTCCACCATACCTTATGCAAGAACCGTACCAGTGCTACAAGTAGAAAAATGCAGAGACCAGTTGCAAGGAAGATCAGAATCATGGCTCCCCTGCCCTGCACAGCCAAACATCGACTTACATAACTCAATACCACAATTCTTGCAAGATATCACAGAATCCAACGAATAGCTTCAAAAGTGATACAAAACAAAAGCGAAGAAAACACTCCGGAGATTTATCATATATATACCAGTCGAATTACCTTAATTTTTAACCATCAAAACTGAGAGATACAAAGATTGCATGAACTGATCATTATTCTCGGCTCTGAGCTCCCACGGTGATGTTCCTTAATCTTTGTTGTCTTCAAAGTTTTTCTTTTAGTGTACATTAAATTGGTGTTTATCTATACTAGCACCTCCTAAAAAGACTAAAGCCTTTAGGAAATGTGTTTGACCCAGCCATTCTACACTCTCACGTCTCTTTCTTTTCTTTGTCTTGTTCCATATTCTTTATCTCCTAGACTAGCAAATCCTTTGGACCAATAATTTCCACTTCATTTTCCTAAGCCTCTTAGAAAATACATGCATCTATATAGTATAATACTAGGTGCGATGCCTCGTGCTTGGCATGAGTATCGTGTCCGTTGTTTGGAGCCTGGGTGTCAAAATTAATTTTGGGAGTGCCAATATCAATTTAGAGAGTGCCAAAATCTCTTTCCTTTTTTCTGCGTTTGTTAGTTTACGTCGAATTTTTTGTGATCATTAGTTTATCTCGAAGAAAGGAATCCGGGAAAATAATATTCGACTCCCCCAAATTTTTGGGGTAAGGACCAACATTTGTTTATTAGGCTATTTTGTTCTATTAGACTACTTTTATTTTGTTGTATTAGGCTACTTTTGTTGTATTGACCCAAATCCCCTTCGACAAGAAGACAAAACAAGAACAAGAAAAGGACCCAGATGGAAAATAGCAAAAGTCTGATAAGGGCAGTTTCGTAATCACGGAAAATGTCAACATCTTGTGCAAAAAGACTGAAATACCCATCAAAGCTCAAAACCAAGATCATTCGAGGGGTGCAATTGGAAAAATCAGCCAAAAAATGGCTAACATGTCATCAATTTTGGCTAACCAGTTCTTTCCTTTAGGGGTGTGGATACCTGATGGTAAATAATTTTTGAATTTCATTTTTATCAATATACCTGTTAGGAAATAATTTTTGCATTTCATTTTTATACTTAGGCACTTCTTTTTTTTTTTGTCATAATTTATGTGAAATAACAGAATTAACTTTCACATATATGGTGAATTCAAAAGTAACGATAGTTTTGTAATTTCACTTGAATAAAGATAAGAAAAGGAGCCCAATAGGATGAAAGAAAAGTGCGAAAAAGATTTCCCAAGATTAAACATAATAGATTGAATCATGCATCCGACCGTTCCTAACACATATGCATCCGAAACAGTGCATCAAAATCTGTGTGCAAAGGGCAACCCGTACGAAGCCTTAGACTGCTTGGCTCGACTCATTCCAATTTTATTCAAATTTTGGTGTGTTAATTAAGATGTCCACCCCAGCTGACTTGACGTACACTTTGAGCCTAATCCCATACATTTTCATATAAGACAAGAAAATTTCCTTTTTTTGCTTCTAAAAATGTTTTAATGAAACAAAGTAAAAACCTTTTATGTTTGGCAGAAAGATGGTGATGGAGCCACATGGTGGAAAGCTGGGTCACACCGACCCGCAATTTTCGACTTTCGACGGATTAGTCCAATAGTCAAGGCTCTTAGATTTAGAAATTTGTTTCTTTCTAGATCTCAAATTCAGATTTGAAACTTCTCATGTGTGGTACCGGTACCAACTCTAGTGGAGCCATTTCATAAGGGGCTTTAATCCAGGATTCGAAAGAGCCCATGGTAGGGGACAGTGGCTCAATTTCACAAATATTATGGAAGTATGCGTAAGCTAGCCTGGACGCTTAAAAAATAAAAAAAAAATTCACCTGAGCAGCTAATTCAAGCAACCGGCCTCTCCCCAATAAATAATTTGTTTTGAAATCATGTTCATAAATTTAACCCGTCAAAATTGATAAAATTGGTTTACACATCATCTTTAATTATTAGAGTTGGTGTTACTAACTTGTCCTTGTGCATATAAGATCCTAAAATTGATGTTTGATGTCTATAGGGTTCCCCTCCAAATAAAATACAATATCTGCACTCTACAAGATAAAATTCAATTTCCTAGAAGACCCCTATTTTCTTGTCCATATCAATACCATACAATAAACCAATCGACGCTTTGGGAGTTTGGGTACATTGTTTCCAGACTAAACTTATGGTTCAAAATTTGCCCAATCCTAATCGGAAACGTGACAAAATTAAGAAACAAATTTTGGCTTTAGTTCTGTAACACTGCGTACAACGACGTCTTAAGCGCTCGAGTAGTGTGATTCAAGCTATGACAAACTTACTAGTTTCTAGAATTTACAAGAGAACAATTTCATTAATTAAAATACAGGTTTCCATGAAAGGCGGACCTGGGGCAGCGGTAAAGCTGCCCTGTTGTGGATTGTAGGTTACGGGTTCGATTCTTCAGGAAATGGAAGTCACAGTGCGTGACTTAAGGTCACTCGCACCGATTACTCTAATGGTACTGACTCGCCTTTCCAGCCCGCGAGAGGCACGAGAGTATTTGTAAGGGAGTTCAACAGGGTAAAAATATAGTCAGGACCGACTCAGGAATGTGACTATACAAATAAAGAGTGCAGGATGTAAAGTCACACAGAGTACAGGAAAAGCCATTACTGAGGTTTTCAAGCTAAAAGGTCAGGGTTTACTATACACAACTAAGGTATCCCAATACAAACCCAAGGGTTGACAAAGTGAGCATGAAATGTCGATAAGTGTTTGATCAACTGGTCGCATATTCAAATCGCATAGAGGCCGATCAGTCTAAATTTTGGGGTCACTGGGTTATGTCCGGTCGTGATCTTCAGCACCCAGAATTAGTTGAGGTCAGAGTAAACTGGCTGAACACCAGGTTATTAAAAACAAAAAGTATCCAAATACGCTACTAATGAAAGAGAAAAACATGATCTAGAAAAATTGTTAGAACCTTACCAACACGGAGATGGAAGCAAATGAAGGACGGGGCTTAAAAAATGGAAGAACAAGCTCCTGGTCTCCTCTTTCTCAGTTACAGAAGAACGGAAATATTAGGATAAGGGTGAAAAAGGAGTTTATAAGAGCATCTCCGGCCCTGACTCTTTTTTTCCCTTAAATTTTTTCCCCTCAAATTTGATCAAAAAAAATTGAGTAAAGCTTGATTTGAGTTGGTGCTCTCCGGTCACAAACTCTTTTTTCACTCAAATTCACTGGATTCACCAGCTCAGGCGTCATCTGCCACCAGATTCACCGGCGTCGTCTGCAACCTGCTTCACCGGCGTCGACCACTACCGCCATGACCTCCACCAGCGTCAACCAACACCGCCGCCGCCACCCCAAAACCAGCACCACCGTCTCTCTCTTCTCTCTCGTAAACCCTAGATCTGGAAAACTGAACCAGTTCAAGTTCAACACCGCCGCCACCAACAGCGTCGACCACCACCAGTGTCCACCAACATCGCCACCCCAAAACCAGCACCACCATCGTTGTCCACCAGCAAGAACCGCTGCCTATCACCAGAAAGTAGCCGTTGGAAATCTAAGTAAAGATTTGGTTCTCCCTCAATTTGGGTAAATATTTGAGTAAAACTCAATTTGATATGGGTTTGAGTCAAAGATTGGAGGTGGGTTTTAGGGATTTTTACTCAGATTTTGAATCTGAGTTTGGGTTTGAGTAAGGGCTGGACTTGCTCTAAAGGACGAACGATATGACATGGGGCAGAGCCTTGACAGAGTAATTATTTGTTGGGTTGGGTCCCACCCATTTGGAAGCCTCATCGATGTGAGGGGCTTCTAGAAGCCTTATCAGCTGCAAGGATCACAGAGGAATAGAGGCATTGAATATGGCCTTAGTTTGTGTGCCGTATCAATTATATAGGTACGTTAATGTGTAGCTATAAGGGGTGTTTGGGAGCCTACTTTTCAGCTTTTAATTTTTAATTTTTTTGGCTTTTTGGATTATGGTCAAAATGTGTTTTGAGTATGGGAAAAGTGTTTGGGAGAAATATGCAGAATGTATTTTGCAACAGGAGTAATGTTTGGGAGATATGTGTAGAATACATTTTATAGATCTTTTTGTTAATCAGAATGAGAAAAGTGAAACATGAGAAGCTAAAAAGCTCCTCCCACCATCTTTCTTCATTCTGCTCTCTAAACCCAAAATCTGAAAATCTATTTTGGCAGAATCTATTTTGGCCAACATCTTCCAAACACTCAAAATGTGATAAGTAGAATCCCAAAATGCAAAAAAAGAGCTGCCAAACACCCTCTATATATGCATGTAGTGGTAAGGTGTTGGGTGCTGAAAAATCTGTACGTGTGTGGTGTAAGAGTAGAGTTTGAGCTCCAGCGAAGGAGGCTCCTCCTCCGATGAGAGTTTTTGTAAGCTAGAGTTAATAGAGGAAATTTTCTCTCAAATTCTGTTTGTGTGTGGTTCACAGAGTGTAGGTGTACAATATGCCTCATTAATTTTGGTACTTGTTACGTACTCGGTACTCCATCCGTTCCAAATTGTTAGTCCTTTTTTTTTTCTTTTTTGGATATCCCAAATTAAATTTCCATTTTCAAAAGTCAACAAGAAATTTGTGCAATTTTACCATTTTGTTGGTGCAGAATCTGGGAACTTTGGAAAATTAATGCCTTGATGGAACTTGCTTCGAATCGTGTTACGGTGTCATTTTCCGAAAACAGTATTCGCCCTCACCATTTGGTGTGCACTAGTTGTAGTGAATCTGTTTGAGGATACGACAAAACCGATTGAATGATTTTCTGCTTGTGTCCGCAGAAACGAAGGATAGAAAAAATATCTAGCCTAAAAAAGTAATCGAAAGAACCAAGAGCCTGTTAATACTGTTTCTGCAGAGTAACGCCGTAACAGAACAAGAAAGTGACTAAACAGAGTGATGGGAGAATTTCAGATTTTGTGTGTGTTGAATGATTGTGATTTGGGCTCTATTTATAGACCCAACCACACTTGTTCGCATGAAGTTGTACCCATTGGTCAGATAGCCTTTGAATAGGATCGCACCTACATGTTTTGGTTGTTTAGAAGACACATCAACGACTAATCCCTCGAACTGTTTTTGGATTGGCAGAGAATATAGCAGTACCTTTGCAATAGAACCTCTTTTTAATTTACCTCTTTCAACTTTCATCATAGGGGTGGCTGTTGCTGACGGTCTGTTGTGTTGGTCGTCCTTCCTTGGCATCCGATTAGAGCTTGTGGCAGGCTTCGGACCTTAGAGCAATTCTTTAATTTTTTAATGGGGTGTCAGGTGTGTACCATGGATTTTCCCATACACAACATATGGGTATGTAGTGAATTCAAGTGACATGTTCTGTTAAAAAACTAAACTCATAAAAGGGGACGAAAGTGTGAAATCAGGGTATTATGGTTTAGTATGGTTTAACCAATCAACACGTACAATCAATCGTAGAAAGGCGAAAAAAGGTAAAATGAAAGACAACCTCACCCAAAAGACATCAATGGCTTGCTCCAACAATCACCAAAGGAAATGGAGATGCCATAACTCAAAATTACAACTTACTCAATATGATTTGAACTCCCATTGGTGGGCAAATTATGAGAATCTGAAGCGGATTGTGAACATAATTTGGTGACAAAGTGAACTTATAACGCTGTAGAATCATTGAGAGTGCTATCTTGGCTTCGTTAGCTGCAAAGTTTAAGCCCACACACATTCGAGGACCGAAACCAAATGGAATAAATCCCGCAACGTTGTTATTTGTTGCTTTAGCTACACCTTCGGCGAATCTCTCTGGCTTAAAGAGGTGAACATCTTGTCCCCATATCTCAGGGTCATGGTTCTGTGCTAGAAGTGGAAGGTACAATTCTGTATTGGCTGGAATAATCAATTTTCCCAGTATGACTTCCCTTTCAACTCTTCTCAGCAAATTGGTCGCTGGTGGATATAACCTTAGAGTTTCATTTAGGATCATGCTCATCTATAAGAAACAAAAATCAGGAAAAAGAGAAATGTTATGTCCAAGTATTCGTGCAACATAAAATTGGCTTTATGTCGTTTCAAACAGAAACTGCTCATAAAATTGGCTTTATTGGCAAGCTTGCCTTGAAAAAAACCAGCAAGTCACCAGGCCTTTTGTAGTCAATTCTGTAGTCACTTTCTTTTACTGAAAAACTATTGCAAGTAAAACTAGAT
Organism: Gaultheria prostrata; assembly: GCA_036023075.1. Lineage (NCBI taxonomy): Eukaryota > Viridiplantae > Streptophyta > Magnoliopsida > Ericales > Ericaceae > Gaultheria > Gaultheria prostrata. Next base: position 10,578 of record JAXBDA010004377.1, on the reverse strand, counting down.
GACAAAACCCAAGGGGTTGGTCTAGTGATCTAGCCTTGAAATTTAGAGGTTTGCTCCCACCTAAAATTTTGGGTTGAAACCACTCAAGTGTTAAACTCTTGTGGGTTCAATAGTCCGTACAGAGCTTTGGTTCGGCTTTGAATGGCCCACCCACTAGTGGACAGTGGGGTTGGTCCCCAAAAATAAATCAAGGTGTGTCAGTTGGCCTCGAAAATTTTAAAAATGATAAGAGAGTTCAATGATGCTTACGGTCTTCAATCTTGCAATACCCTCTGGATTTGGATTCTCTCGGCCAAACAGTTCAATCACCTCCTTTCTTGCCTTCTCTTGCCAATCTGAATGGATTGCTAGAAAGAAAATGCTCCAAGCTAATACCCCATTTGTTGTTTCTTGTCCAGCTATGTAGAATGTCTTGCATTCATCTACCATATCGTCTACTGAAATTCTTTTCTTCTCATCAGGATCATGATTAGCCTTTATAAGGGATCCAAGAAAATCACTCCCATAGTTGTTTTCTTCTCCTCTCATCAGTTTCTCTTCCCGTTTGTCGATCATCCCTGTAATTGATTCTCGAATTGCTTGTTCTATTTTATCTGACTCAAGATCATCGCGCGATTTCAAAATCTTTCTGCAAACATAAGTTAATAAATCGGCATAGAGTCAAGTTTGGCAATAGCTTATAAGTGTCAGTTTGTATCAAAATCTTATCAATTTTTTTTCTCATGATGGAGAGAGAGAGGAGAGCCTACCCGATCCCAGGCAAGCGAATATTAAAACCATTCTTTGCTACAATCATTCCCAATTTCTTCAACATGTCAAAGATGTTCTCTCCTTCCAAATAACTACTTCCAAAAGCTGTTCGCGAAATAACTTCAGCTGTCAATAGCCTAGACTCTTTGTATACGTCAATCTCCTTTTCTTCATTTTGCCTCCATCTTTCCAGCATCATTTCCACGCTCATTATCATTGCTGGAATCATCCCCTACATGTACAGATTGCCTTCTTTGAAACTTTTAATTGTAGTAATATGCACAAGTAGCTCAAAATTACGATTGATTATGTTGCAAGAGCATTAATATAATGGAAATATAAGAAAAATTACACTGACAAGTACCCCTGAGGTTTTCCATAATGATGGTTACCCCCTCATGTATGAGAAATGATAATGAACGTGTGGTTTCATCGACTTATGAGGCATAATTATCGGGGGAAAACGATGGAATGAGACAAAAGTGATAATAAAAAGTAATAAAACTATCATCTCTCACTTATGTTACATCAAAATGATTTTTTTTTACTCATCAGAGGAGCATTTTTTTATCGAAAGGGTGAATATATTGACTATTTATCTTTTACTATTTGAAAGAACCGTTTTTGTCAAAAATGACAAATTTATTACCTTTGGTTCAAAAAAATTGAGAATTGAGAGCTTTTTGTCATTTATTCTATCATTAGAAAGGGTGTAATTGTCAAATACACTTTTGGCTAAACGTATCATATGTTTGGTCGAACAGTTCTTGCATGGGTGTCGATGTAACAAACATTGAAACCCCATGAAATTTATAATCATTTCTCACACGTGGAGGAGATATCTGTCTTTAAGGTAAACCTCAGTAGGTGTCAGTGTAATTTACCCACAGTATAATGGAGTTATTAAATATATATATATAAGGAGTTTCCAATAAGGGCCCCTTATTTAACTTACCATAAATTTAACTTACCATAAGGACCTTACTGTTCCCAAATTTTGACGATCCAAATCACTCAATGTTTTTAAAGCGTGTTTTTAAGGCCCCGCGAGAAATCATAAAAATATATATATATATATATATATATATATATATGCACGTAATTTTTCCCGTAACAAATTAAGAATATTATTGTGACGAGATGAAGCGGTACTACCCCACTAAAAGGTATTGTAAAATTTTCTTTAGTGTAAGACTGTACTGAAGAAATGGAAAGTGTTTTACCAATTACCTTCAAGCTCTCTGCATAGAAAGCATGGTTTGCTATTTTGCGTAGCTTCGACCATTTTTCTCCTTCTGCTACCGTGATCCCATCTCCTAGTAACTTCTTCACGAAAATATCGACCTTTCCTTTGAGAAACATTCCATCTTTATTGTTCAGTATCTCTTTAATCAAATCAGGTTCAGTGACAACCAATTGAGCTTGAGGACCATGCCAAATAAGATAAATTTTCCCTGTTCCAGTAGGTTGATTTACGGAAGAAAATTAGAAAAGCTTAAACTTAGTTATTTGAATTATTGATAAGCACTCTCTAAATGGTATTCCCTTCCTTCCTTCATTTGGTGCAAACTTTTCATGTTTTGCAGTCATTATTATGTGTCCAAAGTTGAACTTATTCACGGAAAGAGAATCTTTGTCCAAATGCATTGGTAGTCACACGATCATATCACGAAACTTTTGTGTTTTGAGATTCAGACCTTGTTGTGGGACTACCAAACAATACAACAAGAAGGACATAGATATTTGGAGTAAAATATGCATACGTAAACTGGCTCAGACACCTAGAGTTACAAAAATATCAACAACGTCCCATATATCATATATGAAAGGTAAAACAAAGAATTTGATACCATATAGCTGCTTCCAAGCATGAATATGAGGCATAATTCTTGGGAAAACATGATGAGATGAGAAGTCCATTGGACTGCTGGTGGATTCTTCTCTCATTTGGATGATCTCCTTTGTATTCCCATGGAGGAATCTGTAAGCAGGGCCTTTAATTCCCTGCGACGCCATGATGTGTTGAATTCGAATTGGGGTCCACCATACCTTGTGCAGGAACTCTACAAGAGCTACTAGTAGGAAGATGCAGATACTAGTTGAAAGGAAGGTTATAATCATGGCTCCACCCTGCCCTGCACAGCCAAACAAAGCCTTAATTTTCCTGACTATGAAATTTTAACCAACTAGGTAGCTTAAAAGCTCAAGTGAGACACATATACAGACATTTGTGGCTATGAAATTTTAACTTCATACCCGGCCCTTCTCAGTACCTGACCAGTAGTGACCAGCCTCTCTCGTCTCCGCAAACTCACTCTGTAGCTGCTGGGGTATTACAAGAATCAATTAGTAATACACCTATTTATTTTAGTATTTCTTTTCTCTTAGGTTGGTCAAGAAGGGGTATGGTGCAAAAAGTTTGGGTCTTTGATGCTTATGCTGAGGTGTTTCTGCTATTTGATCAAGAAGGGATTTGGTTTTATTAGGGGATGGATTGATTCTGGATTGGATTGGCATGGATTTGAAGATGTGCTTGGGTTGTGTTTATCTGGAAGCTGGGGTTGGGATATTTTTGTGTGTACATGAATTGTGTGAGAGTGATATATATCTAGGAAAAACTTCTAATAAGGACCCCTTATTGAAGTTACCATAAGGACCTCCTACTTCCGGATCAAATTTTGACGATCCGAACCGCTCAATGTTTTTAAAACGTGTTTTTAAGGGCCCCGCGAGAAATCTCAGCTTTTAGTTGCTTTAGCCACTCCTTCTGCAAATCTCTCGGGCTTGAAGAGGTCAACATCTGGTCCCCATATTTCAGGGTCATGGTGGAGTGCAAGAATTGGAAGGTACAACTCTGTATTGGCTGGAATAATCAATTTTCCAAATGTGACTTTCCTTTCAACTCTTCTCAGCTAACTGATCACTGGTGTATATAGCCTTAGAGTTTCATTCATGATCATGCTTATCTACAAGAACAAAAGAGAGGAAAAAGACAAGATTTAGTTCCTAAATTTAGTAATCGTGCGATGTAAAACTCACTTTATTGCATCTCAGATTCTACCTGAATTATATTTTTAGCCAATTGGTGACCCCCGTTTCTTCATTGATTCGAGCTATTTTGGTTGCAGATCAATTTTCACCAAGTTCAGTATTCTTTTGAGTTCTAAACTAAGTCATTATATCTCGTTACTATCCTGAGAAACCTCGAAAGTCAAAGAATGATTTTACGAATACAGAAACTGGTCACTGAAAGTATATCCATGGATGATGGATACTCTTGGAAAAAAAAATCCTAGTAATTTAGCACAATCCCGGTTACATATAGGGTTATGTAGTCGTTCTGTTGTCACGTTCTGTCTGTAAAAATATCGCAAGCAAAAATAGCAGATGATAAGAGAATTAGATGATGGTTACAGTCTTTAATCTTGCAATACTCTCGGCATTTGGATTCTCATTGCCAAACAATTCAAGCACCTCATTTCTTGCCTTTTCTTGCCAATCTGTGTGGATTGCTAGAAGGAAAATGCTCCAAGCTAATGCCCCACTTGTTGTTTCATGTCCACCTATGTAGAATGTCTTGCACTCATCTACCATTTCGTCTCCTGAAATTCTGGTCTTCTCATCGGGATTGTGATTAGCCTTTATAAGTGATCCAAGAAAGTCACTCCCACAGTTGTTTTCTTCTCCTCTCATCATTTTCTCTTCCCGTTTAACGATCATCTCTTTAATTGATTTTCGAATTGCTTGATCTATTTTATTTGACTCAAGATCATCGCGCAATTTCAAAAACTGCCTGTAAAAATAAGTCGATAAATTGACAGAGACAAGTTTCGCCATAGCTTCGAAGAGCATCTCCAACCCATGAAGGCATGAATCTCAAAATCTCCATTTTGGAGACTCCAAATATTAGATTTAAATCAAAAATAAATTTGGAACTTACTACCCTTCATACACATTCCAACCACAAAACTACATTTCCATCTCTTTATTAAAAAAAAAATTACTAACATTCATTCAAAATCCATATTACTCTTTTTGAATTTTTCACTAAACATATCTGATATTAATGTCAAATTAAAAATAGTCATTATCTTTATGCCAGTGCAAATTTCATAAATAGAAGATCTATAATTTGAAAGTTATTCAATATTGTAGAGAATGAGAAGTGAAAAGAAGAAATGGAGATGAGTCTTTTTCGTGTTGTCTCCATATTTGGAGACCCACAATGGGGTCTCTAGCTATTTCAGAGCTCCGAAATGGAGCTTGGTTGGAGTCTTTTCATGTCCATATGTACAAAATATGGAAATATAGAGTTTGGTTGGAGATGCTCTTAATCAATTTGTTTCAAAATCTTTTCAATTCTCGAGCCTACCTGATGCCAGGCAATCGAATCTTAAAATCATTCCTTGCTGCAATAGTTACCAACTTCATCAACATGTCAAAGATTTTCTCTCCTTCCAAATAACTACTTCCAAAAGCTGTTCGAGAAATAACTTCTGCTGTAAAGAGCCTAGACTCTTTGTATATGTCAATCTCCTTTTCTTCGTTTTGCCTCCATCTTTCTAGCATTGTTTCCACACTCACTATCATTGCGGGAAACATCCCCTGCGTATATACACAGAAGGCCGGCCATGTTTTAAACTTTTGTAACAATGTTTACAAGTAGCTCAAAATTATGATTGATTGTGTTGCTAGAGCAATTTATGGTGACAACAATGTCTCATTCTAGATGGATTCCATAATTCACAAGATGAAGCAGTACTGCCACATTAAAAACTAACTGTAAAGTTTTCTTTTGTCTGAAGCTGTACCGAAAAAATGGAGGGTGTTTACCTTCAAGTTTTCTGCATAGAAAGCATGGTTGGCTATTTTGCGTAGCTTCGTCCATTTTTCTCCTTCTGCTACACTAACTCCATCTCCCCATAACTTCTTCCAAAAGGCATTGAGCTTTCCTTTGAGATATGTTCGATCTTTATTGTTCAGTATCTCTTTAATCAACTCAGGTTCAGTGACAACCAATTGGGCTTGAGGACCATGCCAAATTAGAAAATTTTCCCCTGTTCCAGTAGGTTGATTCACAGAAGCAAAAAACCAGAAGCTTAATTTACAAGAGCTCTCTAAATGTTATTCCCCTCCTTCATAATTTGCAGTCATTATTAAGAGTCCCTTCCACTAACTTCTGATTTTTCGGCTTTTTACTTTTAGTTGAGGTTTATGAAGAGAATAACCTGTCTCAAAATACGTGAAAAATCAAAAAACCCCCCAAAAACCCAAAAATCCCCTTAGTAGAAAGGGGCCTAAAAGTGTCAAAGTTTGACTTATTCGCTGCAATAGAATATTCTGTGTCTCCAAACATCTCATTCTTTGTCCAAATGCATTGGCGATCACATGAACTGACGATCATATCTCAAAATTCGTGTGTGTGGAGATCCAAACCTTGTTGTGTGACTAGCAACACAGCGCAATAGAGCAGGACATGAATATTTAGAGGAAAATATGCGTAAGCTAGCCTAGATACGTTGAGTTTAAAAATCACTGACTATTATATGAAAGGTAAAAGTAAAAACAAAGAATTTGATACCATATAGGTGCTTCCAAGCATGAATATGAGGCATCAGTCTTGGGAAAACATGATGCGAGGAAAAGTCCATTGGATGCTGGTGGATTCTTCTCTCATTTGGATGATCTCCTTTGTATTCCCATGGAGGAATCTGTAAGAAGGGCCTTTTATTCCCTGCGACGCCATGATGTGTTGAATTCGAATTGGGGTCCACCATACCTTGTGTAAGAACCCTACAAGAGATACTAGCAGAAAGATGCAGATACTAGTTGAAAGGAAGGTTATAATCATGGCTCCCTGTCCTGCACAGCCAAACAGAGCCTTATTTTTCCCGACAATGAACTCATAATCAACTAGGCAACAAGCTTTTGAAGGTGTGTGTTGCGCACCAATGCACAGCACACATGCTATGCACCCGTTATGGGCCCCACACTTGATTCCCTTATTTGATCAGAATTATTCATTTTGTTCGTCTGATCGAGTACTTTTTTTTTAACTGCAAAAAGGGTAGGAGGGAGCAACCAGCGTAGCAACCCCTGGACGTGACCAAAGGAGGTCCTGTCCCGCCAATGGAATGTCTGGTTCGAGCCATAACTACTGTTCGTGAGAACAGACCATCACCACTACACCACCTAGATACAAGTAGGCATAAGTGTGCACCCCCACAATCCCTTGCCACTGGCAACAAGTGGGCATAAGTGTGTACCCCCACGATCCCTTGCCAATGGCACGACTCGAAACCGAGTCTCCCCTGAAAATGTGAGGCACCTTGCCCACCAGGCTACTACCATCGGTGGTGTCTCATCGAGTACTTGGTCCACATAAAATTACAGGTTGATCGGACATCGAAAATTATGTTTTCATAATTAGTAGAAACAGTTAAAGAAACCGCTGTAGAGGATACCGATCGAATAATGATGTCCGATCCTAGAATTTTACATAAACGAAGTACTCAACGAGACAAACAAAATGAATAGTTAGATCAAGTAATAGGACCTGAAGTGGACCCCATAACTGGTACACAGGATGTGTGTTGTGCATAGGTGAATAGCACAAACCCTGAACGCGAAAAACAACACACACAAACATGTGTTTCCTATTTGATAAAATCTGCTAAAATCAACAGTTGATTTTAGCGATTTTAGCAAATGACAAAGATTTTAGCTCTCACAAGAATCTTTAATTTAGCAAAGTTTCTTTCTCATTTGCTAAAATTAACTGTTGATTTTAGCAAATATTGATTGTAGCAAATTTTATCAAATGAGAAATTGTGATGAATGTGAGACACAAACTAGGTGCCGGATATGCCTCCTCCATCATTTGAGAGGTGATAACGCAGATATGGCCCAGACCCGATTTAATTACTTTTTAAAATAAATAATTAGGATTTAATTACATGTGTGAGGCCACAAATTCAAGAAAATCTTGATTGTAACTCTTTTGATTATTATTGTAACAACCCAAAACCTGAAGCACCACAAAGTAGATAAAAAAAATAGCCATAATAATTATGTGAGTTACTTACAAGTCAAATTTCAAATTGTCTCTCAATATGAGTCATACAAATAAGGTCTCATTATTTAACTCTTTTAATAACTAATCTCGGCCACTCCTTAACTTTGAAGCCTTCATGAAAATTAAAGAATTCAGAAAATACAAAATACGACAAAAAAAAAAGAGTGGACAAGAGTAAACATATAAAATAAAATAGTCCACATAACAAGGCTTTACCCGACCTTTCTCAGTGAGAAATTTTTGGGGTTCCGGTGGGTACATAGGGCGGCATTCAGCACGCATCTCGACTGTTTAAAAATGTGTTGGGCGGTCCCGATTTTAAAGAGAAAAAGAGGTGGTGGTATTCAGCGCGCATCCCAACTTTTCAAAAATGTGTTGGACGGACCGAATTTTAAAGAGAAAAAAGAGGGGGGGAGGGGGGATTGGTTTGGGAGAAATTTGGACAGTTCAAAACACTTTTTGACAGCCGGGATGCGCGCTCTACTTTGCTAGGTGGTATCCTGGCTTGGCTACCCGCTCGGCACCCAAACATTTCCCCTTGTCAGTACATGAACAATATTGAGCAAACTTGGCCCGTCTCACCAAACTCACTCTGTTTCTCAGGCTAGACCCATTAGTTATTTTTTCGGTTGGGTCCTGTTGGGTACTAATTCACAGTTATTCAGTTAAACGACTCATATCAACTTATATAGAGTAACTCACAGCACAGTTCTTACAAAATCCATAGAATCATTCCAAGAAAATAACAGAGCGAAAAATGTCAGGGAACACGAAAAAACAGAGTGATCGGGAAACTTTTCATGTTCCCCTATTGATAAAATGCTTTAGGAGAATAATTTTTCTGATATTGATTAAGGACCACAATAGTGGTATAAATACACATTCCTACCATAATTACACGGAGGATTTTAGGGATGATTTACAGGTAATGAGGCCACTTATCAAGCCTAATATCATGTCCCTTAATTACAATCAAATATACACCACATGTGCTAAATTAGTGGAATATACAGCACATGTGCTAAATTAGTGGAATCCCATAATGTTGTTGACTCACGCCAACACACCCCCTCAAGTTGGTGCATAGATATCACACATGCCCAACTTGACAAGTGAGTCAAGGAATACCCTGTTGGCTACTGCCTTGGTGAGTACATCTGCTAGTTGGTCTTCAGACTTTACAAATGGAAAACTAATAATTCCAGCTTCAAGCTTCTCTTTGATAAAATGTCTATCAATCTCCACATGCTTAGTCCGATCATGCTGGACAGGGTTATGAGCAATAGCAATAGCTGACTGGTTATCACAATGTAGATTCATTTCCCCTTTTGGTTTTAAAACCCAAGTCAGTCAATAAGTTTCTTAACCAGAGCAATTCACATACCCCAAATGCCATACCCCTATATTCAGCTTCGGCACTCGACCTTGCTACTACGGGTTGCTTCTTGCTTCTCCATGTCACAAGATTACCACCTACGAAGGTGAAGTATCCTGAGGTAGACTTCCTGCTATCAGCCGAACCTGCCCAATCAGCATCAGTATATCCTTCAACCTTCAAGTGACCATGATTAGAAAACAATAGACCTTTACTTGGAGCATTCTTCAAATACTTCAATATGCGATCTACAGCATCCATGTGAGGTTTACGTGGGTCATGCATGAACTGACTCAGCACACTCACTGCATATGCAATATCTGGTCTGGTATGAGATAGATAAATCAGTTTCCCCACAAGTCTCTGGTATCTCCCTTTATCAGTGTGTGAGGCACTTGAACATTCAAATAACTTGTGGTTTTGCTCAATAGGAGTGTCCACTGGCTTACATCCAAGCATCCCTGTCTCAGATAACAAATCAAGGACATATTTTCTTTGGGATAAGAAAATTCCATGCTTCGATCGAGCAACCTCAATCCCAAGAAAATATTTTAGGTCTCCAAGTTGTTTCATCTCAAACTCAGAAGATAAATACTCTTGTAACCTAGAAATTTCCTCATGATCATCACCTGTCACCACCATATCATCCACATAGATAATCAAAGCAGTGATTTTACCTCTTTTGCGCTTCAAAAACAAAGTATGGTCTGAGTTACTTTGTTTGTAACCAAAGTTTTTCATAGACTTAGTGAACCTACCAAACCAAGCCCTTGGAGATTGTTTCAGCCCATACAAAGCCTTTTTAAGTTTACATACCATATCTGTCTTTGAGTATTCTGGTATACCGGGAGGGGGATCCATATACACTTCTTCAGCTAGGTCTCCATGCAAAAAAGCATTTTTGACATCAAACTGGAGGAGTGGCCAATTCTGATTAGCTGCTAATGATAGAAGTACTCTCACAGTATTAAGTTTCGCAACTGGCGCAAATGTTTCTTGATAGTCCTCACCATAAGATTGTGTATATCCTTTTGCAACCAGTCGAGCTTTGAATCTCTCAATACTCCCATCTGCTTTGTGTTTGATTGCAAATACCCATCTACACCCCACTGTCTTCTTTCCTTTTGGTAGAGGCATAAGTTCCCAAGTAGCATTCTTTTCCAATGCTGCCATCTCTTCTGCCATAGATTTGGTCCATCTAGAATTTGCCAAAGCTTCCTGCAATTTACTAGGAATAGAAACAGAGGATAGTTGAAGTACATATGATGCATATGACTTGGACAACCTGTGGGAGGATACTTGACTATTTATGGAATACTTGACTTTAGCTTTGGGATCTGGGTCATATCTAGATGGTGGTTGACCACGATTAGAACGG
>JAXBDA010004376.1:0-29270 GCA_036023075.1 Gaultheria prostrata | reverse complement strand
TATCTTGTGTCTCGCACTTTCTTTCTGTTTTTTCATTACGCACGTATTTGCTTGTCTTTGCGATTTCTGTGATTCATTGTTCCCAAGATCCGTAGGGGCGTTGTGGGGTTGCGATAAATCCTAACATAATCTTCCTCCGCGTCTTCTAGGTCACCTATGGTATTTGAGTAAAGTTCCAAACAGTCACTCAAGCATTTATTGAGGTCTGGCTGTGGACCATCATTCTTCAAATCTTCGATGTAGCTCTTTGTGTCGGTCATTTTCTTCATAACGAGCTTGAGCGCCACGGACCCCAGGGTTTCAAGACTCGGGTAAAAGTCCTCATCCCAAGCTTCTCCAAGTTCACTTTTACAGAAGTCGTAGTTCACTTTTGAATCATCCTCTGATATTTGTTTGCATGTGTCGCGGATCAGCTTGTTGCTAGCTGTTGCACCATGGAAGTTGCACAGGAAGAAGAGGAAGAGGAGGGGGAAAAGAGAGAAGAAAGACCTCATCTTTCTTGTTGGGTGGAGTCGTGTGTTTTGTTGTACCAGAGTAACAGTTTATAGTAGCGTGGAAAATGGGCTGTTATAGTGAGTCTGAAACAAAGTTGTTAGTGGATGAAAGGAGTAATGTTTTGAAGGTTTTCTGGCTCATGTCTCAATCGACTGTGTGATATGTTTCATTGTTTGCGAATGTTTGGTGGCGTTGGCACATGCGAAGTCCAATGGTTATTGCTTATTTCGTGGATATAAGGCGGTACCCAGTGCGCATGACTCCCACTTGTCATAATTTTAGAAAAATGAGTGGTGATTACATAGTTGTACTTGGAATTTGATTCCAAAATCATGTGAGTTCACTTCTTCTATAGGGATTCTTATTTGAATTACAGCATGCTGTCCATCTCATAGGGATTTCAGATTTGATAGCTTAGATAGTGAGAATTATAATGGCACAAGCCTGATTGTTTAAAAACCTATGATATCATGTACATATCCTAAAATTCGGATCGTCTCACTCGGGAAACGATACATATCCCACCTTGTATCCTTTTTGTATAAAAATCCTACGATACGATCACGTATTCTACAATTTATATGCGTATCGGAATTCGGTACGTATCCTATGATTACTTGTTGGAAAAAAGTCGGACCTTATTTTCAAGAAGCGGAACCCCAATGTATTAATCTAAGCTATTTGATAAATGTTCAGAAATCACGTGTCTGTATCCGTGTCTTTTTCCATGTCCTTCATGACTATGAAAAAGAAGGGTTCAAAATTCCTACCAAACATAGCCGACAAGAAGCTTGTCATAGCGCTCCATCCAGTGAAACTTTTTTTTTTTTGTGGTCATTAACACCCAGTGAAACATGATTTGGCTTGCACCATAGAATGAGAGAGCCACCAGCGACATCATTATATAGTATGGTACTGTCAATCAAATATAATTGAAATCGAGTCAAATTTCAATTGATATTTAGGATGTGTCTGGAAATTGGATATACTGTGATCTTTGTAATAAAAGGAAAGGGTAAAGAGAGAAAAAGAAAAAAAATCATCCCTTTTCTTTGTTTGTTCCACAAATCCCTCCATAAATCCAAGATTCAAAGTCCAAACATAGCATTAGAATATCCCAAAAGAATATGAACTTCATCAACACCAGTTGGGACATAGCTTACTTTATTGGATTATCTGAACAAATCCAGATTAAGCAATTGCTAGAAAATGCAGTGACCATTTCCCAATGGTTGGGACTTGGGACAAAAGTGCACAACCAAATGGTTTGTTAAGATCTTAAATCAGACTGGGTTGAGGCTTTCATAAGCTGGAAACAACCATGCCTGAAGTAAATACAATTGGATAGCATGGAATTGTTTTGTCAACAGGATTGCATTGCTACTGCTTTGGAAGCAAAAAAAGTTTGAGATTCATACCTGTTGATAGCAGAGACTTGCAATCCAGACACAAAATGGGAGAAGAAATATCGGTGATGAGGAACTCTGACGAGTGCCTGGACAGAGAGAGAAGGGAAGAAGCGCGGGAGAAGTAGAAGTGCGGGAGGAGGAGAAATGCGGGAAAAAAAAAATTGTTTAATGGTTTGCTGGTGAACAGTACATGGGCAAATGTAGCGATGTACTGTAGCTGAAGGAAGAATACAGAACCCTTAACAGAGTCTGCTGCAGCAGATATTCTCCCATTTTGGTTGGCTTAAATAGCTAATATAATCCTTTACAGAATATGATGCACTTGCTCTTATAGGGTATGGATAAAATCCATGGTCTGATGAATGAATTATCGCATATATCTTGTTTTCGACTCTGATGCCAGGTTTCTCTTTCCAATTTTTTACTTATGTTTTCCCGAATACTAATGCTTATGTGTATCACATTTTTTATTTTTATTTTTATAGAATGGTATTAGTTACCACTTAGAGACACAGTTTTATCTCTTTCTTTTTTGGCGGAGTCATACATGATCATGCGTTTGGATGAGAAAGTGCCTTTCTGTTGCTTTTCAGCTGTTCGTAGGAAAGAGTTCGTTCGAGTCTACTTGTAGCCGAAATTTTGGATCAAATAGTTTATCTGTAGTCTGTAGATACTGTGTTGCCCATATTCTGCTTCATTTGGATTTATGTAAGTTGCGGTATTTTGTTTTGCTTGGTTTTTAATTTACAATACTTGCTTTATCTTGATTTATTTCACCCGCGAAGAAACTCAGAAAGACAATCAACTAAGACTCTTTGACTATTTATTTATAGGCATGTTACTAATTGTCCATCAATAGAGCATGCTCAAGATGTTCACTGCTAATGCAGTCAACTGAACTGCCTTGTTGTATCTTTTTGTTACTGGTGAAACTAGACCTCTGTTATTGAACCGTTCTTTGCAAGTAGTAAGAAAAGCGAGGGCTGCACTTGCTTCCACTCTTACTTCTGCTTACTTTTGAGACTTGTAATTCTTCACTGCATTCTCCAGGTCATCAACAGCATCCGACTGAAGTTTGATGCAGTCATGCAAGTGTGCTTTGACACGCGGCTGTAAACTATTGTTCTTCCATGCTTTAGTCAGATATTTGATGATATAGCTTCTTGTGTCCATAACATTGTTCTTTATGAACGTGAGTGATACCGAACCAAGTGCTTCAAGATTCGGGTAATAGAACCTCTCCCAAGCCGCTTTAAGGGAAGTCGTAAAGAAGTCGTAGTTCACATTTGAAGTGTCTTGTGATATAAGTTTGCAAGTGTCGCAGATGAGTTTGTTTTCTGTTGCGGTTGCGTCAGGGAAGGTCATCAGGAACAAGAGTAGGAAGAGAGACATGGTAAAGAGAGAGAAGAAAGAGGACCTCATTTTCTGGGGTGGCGGTGTGTTGTGTTTTGTTGTGTGTCAAAATGAAAGTTTATAGCTTGAAGTTTTATAGGGGGAGAGGGCTTTAACCCCTCGCCCATCCGACCGGGCCGGGTTAGGTTGGGTCATTAGATAAGATTGGGCTTGATCCGCTAGCTTATTATCTTTTTACTAAATTTTTACATTCAAACTGGGCCGGGTTGAACCCGGTCCATAACGTTTTAATTCAGTTTTTCTCCTCTGCCAAAACAGTGTACCCATTCGGGTTTTTTTCCCTTTGCAGCATATCTGTTCATGAACCCTCCAACAGTCATATCCGGTGACTGTTCAGTTCCGAACAGTCACGCCTCTCCGTTTTCGTGCCTCTTCGAACGGGTGCCTATTTCTTTAAAAACAGGACCCTCCTCTTCTCATTTCATTCACGTTTTTCTTGCATACATTCTGCATTCACTACATAAAACCTTCTGAGAGTTCTGCGCGGTTTTTTGGTTTGCCTACCGAACAGATTGGAGTGCTACTTTCGTTCGGTGAAAATCGGGTAGTCCTGGGAAGCAGACGTCTGCGAATTCCATCAGCACCTGCGTGGAGGGCGAATTTGCTTTATGGACAGAGAATCTTAATTCTTGCCTCGGTTCGAATCGTCTATTACCAAATTCCGGTGTACTGAGTTTGGTCCGGTAAATTTTCCGTGAATTTATAATTTCTGTTTTAGATTATTTCCAGATTTACGTAACCAAGTTTCTAACAATGTTTTGAACAGTGTCTGGTTAATGTCCAAATCGATTTTATGATGTGTTTCATTGTAAGCTAACATGTGGTGGTGAGGGCACATGTAATATGTTCAAAATTTATTAGGATGTGAAATTGACAGTTTATTCGGATTGGGATTTGGAGAGAAAAGAAAAGAAATCGATCACCTCTACTAAGTCACTTGTTTGGATGGCTTAAGAACACTCCCAAGAGTTCTGAGTAGGGGAGGCAATCAATTTCGGGTCGAAACCAACCAGTACCCAAACTGATCTCATGTGATGCAAAATGAAACCGATCATGGGTCTGTTAGACGTTCAAACAGTTTTACTTCGTAAATCTTGATGTGTGTCCTTACGTAAAATCAAATTCATTGGACATCAGTATTCAGTTGAATGAATGATATTTGTCACATAAATAAACAGTCACAGTTTGATCGTGTATATCACTTCAATTGTTCAACCAAGCTTTTACCGATTTTCGATCGACTTGGTTTTTTACATGGACTTTAAACACATCGAAACCTAAAAAAAATGAACGGTTCAAATCATAAATTAGCACCGTGATGAGTACCGTTTGCGTCACATCAAGGACCGTCACATGTCACTGGGAGGATCTTAATTCCACTTTTGCACCTCCAAGAAGCTCTACCGGCCGGGATATAGTTGTATCACTGCTTGGATATGAAGTTGGATTATAGCCATTTGAAAAGGGAAATGCTTTAATACCCAGAAAACCAAGTGAATCTACGCCACTAATTTCAAATTCTGGACAATTTTTTGATGTTTTTTATGGGTATGTACCACTGCTGAATTGAAAAATATGACCCTCGATCACAATCCTAGCATTTTTAGTTCGGAAATATTATCACTAATGCTAGGAACACAAAATTCGGCCAGAACAGCTACGTGGTACTGCATGATTGGTAACGAGAGAACAATTACTTTAAACTACTTTACAACCACCAATCCTTTAGTGCCGTGTAGGTTGTTGTGTTGGTATTGTGACCGGTTATTTGGTCTCTAGCATTATTGAAATCCTATTGCTGGCAAAATGCCATGTCATTGCCATATCATTGGATGTGAATGCCGTGTGGACAACACGGATTCTTTTTTTGGGCAGTGGACAATTACAAATTGGATGAAAAGAGCGCAAATGCTTGCAATTCCCTTTTTTTTTTTTTTTTTTTCCGGAAAAGCTTACCATCTCAAGGTCGCAGGGTCGGTTCCCATAGATAATGATTTGTTATTGGGTTAGGCGTGGAAAGGTATGTGCATAAAAATGGTTAGAGAGATTAGTCGGATTCATTGCGACACTATTCACCTTTGCCTACTAAAGAAAAAAAAATTCCATGTACTTTGTAACTATGCTAATGTAGTTTAATTTCTTCAACCAAGATAGCTACCACGAAGCTTTCAACCTACCCTGTTTTTGTACTGTTGTTTTAGAATTTAGGGTAATGTTAGGCAGAAGGGTTCTAAAGCATCCAAATCCAACCTACACACGATGTTTTTATTTGCACGTGCCTTTTAATATTGTGTACCTTTTACAAAGGCAACAAACTTGCTACGACACAAGTCAATATATAATTACCTTTAGTTAGTTGATCGATGAGACTTGAGAGGGATGCAATAAATGAACCAAATTGCAGTTCTGGGTAAGGATAATAAACCAAAACCAGTTGGTTGTCGTTTGTGTTTAGGCTCCGTTTGTTTCGGACGGAAACATTTTCTGGTGTTTGATTGTAATAAGAAAACATTTTTTAGTGTTTGGTTGACACAGAAAACCATTAATATGACAAAATGATCCAATAGGTGATGCTATTATGTAGAGTATTTATTACATCAGAACCAAACAAATGTGCCACACCGAATCAAATTTTCTCTCCATTTACTCCACATCGTAAACAGCGACAGTGAATGTGCCACACCGAATAAAATTTCCTCTCCATCCACTCCACATCGTAAACGACGACAGTGAAGATTTTTTGGGTCTTCTGCAGCTCTGCTAGTCTCTTCCTCCTCTCTCTCCCTTTGCCGACAACCATGATCACCACCTCTCTTGCCGACAAAATCAAACCCAGCACCACGACGACGACGACAACGACGATGACGATCTAATCTCCTCCCTCACTTGCCGACGACGGTGATCCTCCTCCTTCGACGATGACGGCTTGTGGTCGACGGCAGACGATGATGATGGTCCGACGATTTCTAACTTTCTCAGACAGGTCGATGAGAGAGAGAGAGAGAAGAATTCCCACCCAGATCGACTATCGGGGGCGACGAGAGTCTCTCGGAAATTGTTTCCGGCTCTTTATTTCGGAAATCATTTTCCGGCTTATAAAGAGTGGTTTTTCGTTGACCAGCGAAAATGTTTTCCGTTGACTACCGTTTTCCATTTTACCAAACACTGGAAATTGTTTTCTCCGGAGAAAACGTTTTCCGCCCGAAACAAACGGAGTGTACTTAGTGATTTTGGAAACAAGCAGGATCAACAGTAAACATTATAAAAATCTCTGAACCAAAATGTTATCAAAATAAATTATGGAACTTTTCCTACTGGTGTTATCCCAGATGGAAAGTTACTTAATTTGCAGTAAAATGATAAGCACATAACTCAGTCACTTAACCGATACTAATTTCAGGACATACACAAACTCTGGGATGATTTTGTAAAACTAATGAAAACTTGATTAGATGATCATGATCTGGAGTAGAAAAGTGGTGCATTGAACATATTTGAGTACCACTTTTTTTCTCAGCAAAAGAATTTTTTTTTAATCTGTGAAAATAACAATGTGGGAAAGATGCTAACAAAAGAAATAGAACTCCTCGGAACACCACATCACCGAAAAGAAAACAACACAAAACCCAAGACCTAATACAACCAGCAAGCACCAGCACCAAAATAAAAGCACCGCAACACCGATTCCGGGAAAACGAACCACAACTTAAAACTACACAGAAGCACCACAAAGCAGAAACAGGCAAATTGGTACCATTGCAGGTGTCATCAATGCAATTGTTCAATGAATCCCACTTTTCATACAATTTTTTGTGACAAATTATAGTCACTAACATTGGTGTGTCAAAAAATGATGTTCCCAACAAAAATGATGATCCCACTTTTCATTTTTCCCAACAAAAATGATGTTCCAGTTCAAAAAAAACAAAAAACAAAAATGATGTTCCAATTGAATTAGGACTGATGAAAAAGGTCTCTATTCTAATTTCTAATAATGTTGCATGATCCAAATGTGATTGTGACGCGTCTTGTGATTGAATGTGTTATCGTAAATGATATAGCTAGGCTTCCCATCAACAGGCCACAAAAATGTATAATGAAGCCTCTCCTTGTATTAGATTAGATGGAAGTACTGCCTTTTTTTAGTTTTTCTGCCGAGTCAGTATTGTTAGTTGTAGTTAGTAAGGTTTGAACCTCAGTCAAAGGAATACGTGCACCTTGTTTGGAACATGTTTTAAAAACATGTTTTGGAAACAAACTCAAAAAAGTGATGGGACCCACTTTTTCTCTCTCTAACTTTTTAATCATTACTCTCATTTCTCACTCTATCTCTCTCCTCCTTTTTTCTCTCTCCACAATTATTACTCTCATTTCTCTCTCTACCTTTTTCCAAATTTTTCAAAAACACTTCTCCAAAACACAAACCAAACAAAGCGGTGGTGTCTGCCAGTGGATTACTGCACCACTAAAATGTTTTTAATTTCAACCCAAGTTATATTCATTTTCCACTAGATGATGAATGAAAGTTGTATTGGTGGAGATATAACAATATCTCATAGTACAAAACAATGGTGGATGGAAAGAACTAAAGAAATTGCTTGAGATACTTGATAAATTGGGACCCTCAAGAAAATCCAAGGAACATTAATTAAGTGGCGCAGAGTTTGCCAATAGGCTTGCAATATCCAAATCTGGAAACGTTGTCTACCAATAACAATAGAGATAAAGGATCTCCAAAGATAAGGACCCCTTGCATTTCGAATCATATATATTACTACCAAAGCTCACAATCTAACCAGCAATCTCTTCTCTAGCTATTCATTTTCACTACTAGTATTCAGTTTTACTCCGCTCCCTATCGATGGCTGGTTCTACAATGGCTATCTCTTCAACATCTTTCCTCGGAAAGACAGCAAAACGCACCTCATCATCCCCCGTTGTAACCAGAGGATCACGAAGGACCCTAAGAATCACGATGAGAAAGGCTACCGCCAAGTCAGTCTCATCCGGTAGCCCTTGGTACGGCCCAGACCGAGTCAAGTACTTGGGCCCATTCTCCGGTGAACCCCCTTCTTACCTTACTGGGGAATTCCCCGGGGACTATGGTTGGGACACCGCTGGCCTTTCAGCTGACCCAGAAACGTTCGCCAAGAACCGCGAGCTCGAGGTGATCCATTGCAGATGGGCCATGCTAGGAGCCCTAGGGTGCGTATTCCCCGAGCTTCTAGCACGCAACGGTGTTAAGTTCGGTGAGGCCGTGTGGTTCAAGGCCGGAGCTCAAATCTTCAGTGAGGGTGGACTCGACTACTTGGGCAACCCGAGCTTGATCCACGCCCAAAGCATTTTGGCCATTTGGGCTTGCCAAGTTATATTGATGGGCGCTGTTGAGGGATACCGTGTTGCTGGTGGGCCGCTCGGTGAGATCACCGACCCACTTTACCCTGGTGGAAGCTTTGACCCATTGGGCCTTGCTGATGATCCAGAGGCTTTTGCGGAGCTCAAGGTGAAGGAAATCAAGAATGGTAGACTTGCTATGTTTTCTATGTTTGGATTCTTTGTTCAAGCCATTGTTACTGGAAAAGGACCATTGGAAAACCTAGCTGACCACCTTGCTGACCCTGTTAGCAACAATGCCTGGGCTTATGCCACCAACTTTGTCCCCGGAAAGTGAGCTAAATTACTAAGAACTCTACATTGAGATCCTGTACTTTCGCTTAAATTGTGAAATTGGTGTGGATTATTGGATGTACTATGTGAATTAAAGGTATAATTTGTTCAGTTTGACTTACCTCTTTTGATTGCATGAGCTTCTGGAACCGTTAATTAAATTCATATACATGGTAATATCAAGGGAAGAGGATATTGCTTAAAGCAGGCTATCAATCTTTTGCAGGGGATGCTAACTTTGTTTAGAAAATAAACATAAAAAAATAAACAGCATGCTAATACTATTTTAAGATTGCTAATTTGGTTGATCGGTTAAACTGCAGAAGTAATTAAAAAAAATTCAAATTTAAATTAGAAATTTCATTGCAAATGGTACTACAAGAAATTGTTAGCCAGCGACCAATGTTTTGCGACTAACAAATTTGGTCGTTTTTAACATGGTTTCTAGCAACTATTAGTGGAAAGTTGTTGCAAATAGCGACTAGGAAAGCTGGTCACCAAAAGTGAGACACCCTATTATACTTGGTGCCAAACTTTCCCGCTAGCGGGTAAGCTTTTATCTGCGACCAACATAAATTCATTTTGCAACAAAAATATATCTAGTCGCACAAAAATGTTGAAGAAAAAATTATTGCGACCAACATATGATTATTTTGCGACCAAGAAAAACAAGTTTGTATTAAATCTCTATATTAAATGCGTAAGCGACTAGGATGTTAGGTTGCAAAATATGTTAATAGACCAATCGCGAAGTTACTGAAAGCAATAACAGATTGAAGTTAACTTTATCTTAATAATATTACATTGTTTTACAACCATTTTTTCAACTTTTTTTTTACCTTCAATAATACTATATTTTAAAGAATTTGTTTAGGTTATGCAGAATTTTAATTAATTAGATAATTCTGACCAGGAATGAAGTTAATCGCGTATTTGTTAAACACTTGATTGGACGGGAAATATCATTTTCCTCGTGAATAAATTGTTTTTTTTTTCATGGAGACTCAGAAATAAGTCCAATTTTGCGTTATGCTCATTTGCCAAGCCTATTTCGTTTCAATTCTCTTTCAGACAATAATTTTTGGAAAATCAATTCAAAAGAATGAGCATTTCCTTTTTTTTTTTTTTGTAGTCACTTCTTTAGAAAACGTTTTTGATGTGACAATAATAATAAAAAATATATATAGTGACAATACAAGAAAAAGGATAATTTGATTAGGTTGAGGCACCATTTTCACTCTCTTTTAAGGAGATTCGCCCTCTACGGTTGGCAAAGCCCCAAGACCGCGCAACAGAAAATATTTGTGGCTTTTGCTTGTGGCCTGCAAACATATCTGTGTTTGTGTGTTTGGTATGGGGGCAACTGTTTAGTTCTAAAATAGGCACCAGTTGTAGGAGTTGTGACGATTATTGTGTCTTGGGGCATGGTACCTGTTCATCTAGATTATTGGGGGCATTTTCGGAAAAGGAAAAGTAGAAAATACTTTGGTGCCTTCATGCTTTTAAAAGCAGTACAGTTGATAACAGGAAAATGATTTTCCTTTTCTTTTTATAACTTACGGTGTTGTTGGGCCAGCTTACCTGTACGTACATTGATTAATCTATGTGAGACAAGTTACATCTGTTGGGAAACTAATCCCAGAACCCAATAATCACGCGTACAGATTAAACAACAATAATAAAGACAAATCCTACAAGGTGGAATTAGGGTTTACCTCTCATCCGTAGACACGAACGCTGGTTGACTTGTTTATTTTAAGAACTTGACAGACCCAATTACTGTATGCAATAAATTCTGCTCGACAGTACCTCATGATCTTCTGCCATATTCCCTTATACCTCGATCACGTAGCCAAGTGTGGACTTCTACGTAGTCTCCTTGTTCTCTCTCACAGCCTCTTCTAATTTTCTGAATGACTGTTGCGTGACCTAGAGAATATAACGATATATTTATAGAGCTAGAGCAGGGACCTGAGGAGAAATAAATCTAGGCTCCTTGTGTAAATAAGAAAACCTAATCCCACCTGGATTCTATTCTTATTTCACAAATTATAATTTACACCACTAAAGAATTATAATTGCACTCCCTTCTTTATCTCAATTTATATTTCGAGCTCCATTTTATTAAATACTTATTAATCTCCCCATGTTAAGATTATAGATACCCGTTGATTAAATATTGATTACTAACAATCTCCCACTAATCAACATCTTATAAAACACCTTGAGACTAACCACTTAACTTATTCGGTATGTCAGATACAAATATCCACCTGCAGGGTTTGACATAACCAAAACTTATAAGTTTACTCAAGGGGCCGGGTATCATCAATCCATACAAGGACGTAGATTCCATCAATAATTAATATCGATATATGTCATACATATAATGGCATGACCCAACTCACAACGACTATTGACCCAAAATAGGATCTCACTTTATAATGAATGTCAACAACACTAAATGCGTATATCTATTAATTATATCTGGATTAAGAGCATAAGCATTCATAATAACCATAAGGTTCTAATTGTCTTATAATGTTAATATTAAGACAATTACCTTAATGTGGTCCTGTCCAATACACATTAAGTGTACTAGTACAATGAGTTGGAACTAGAACCGTTCCCTGTAGTCAAGACAAACCTACTAAAACATTGTACTACAATCCTACTGATGGTGTGTCAAATTCCATCTAAGATTGTGAACCAAAAAACTTATATGCCACAAGAACCGATGATCCAATCTTTTGTGTGTAAGCCGTACTCTATACACTGGATCATCTACTATGTAGAATAAAAGACACATGCACAACATACAATAATATCATGCACACATTTCCCATAAAAGATTCTCATAAAAAAGGGGATAAAACTGATTAATATTTAACCAATAAAAAATAATCTATTACATAAAAGCAAGGCTTTTCGTAAAAATTTCTAACAATTAATCTCCCACTTAGACTCAAAACCATGCTGCCATGCATCTCACTCCCATTCCCCCTACGTGACTATCAAAAGTCTTGGCTTGTAAGCCCTTGTAAAAAGATCTGCTAGGTTGTTAGCTGATGCAATCTTGGTCACAGCTATATCACCTTTCTGTACGATCTTTTGAATCAGGTGATAACCTACGCTTGATGTGTTTTCCCTTGTTACGAATCTGACTCCTTCGAGTTAGCAACTGCACCACTATTATCATAATAGATTGAAATTGCTGACTGCACCGAAGGTGTGGTTCTAGATCCATCAAGAAGTTCTTGAGTCAAACGGCTTCCTTGGCTCTTTAAAAAACTGCCACATACTCGGCCTTCATAGTGGAATCAGGAATACACCATTGCTTGATACTCCTCCAACTTATGGCTCCACTTCCTAAGGTAAACACATATCCCGAGGTCGATTTACTGGAATCCTTATTTGACATAGAGTCTGAGATTGTGTACCCACAAGGCACCAGACTGTCTGATTGGTACACCAACATATAATCCCTAGTTCTTTTCAGATACTTGAGTATATGTTTTATACCAATCCAATCTACTTGTCCTTGGTTAGACTAAAATCTGCTAACCATGCCGAAGGCAAAACAAATATCAGGTCTAGTACACATCATAGCAAACATGAGGCTTCCTGTTGCTAAAGCATAAGGAACTACCTTCATTTTTTCCCACTCCTCAGATGTCTTAGAACACCGATCCTTGGATAGATTGATTCCATGTCTGAAAGGAAAGAATCCTTTCTTGGAATCCTGCATGCTAAAATAAGTAAAGATCGCATCGATATAGAAAGCTTAAAATAAGCCAAACATCCTTTGCTTGCGATCTGGCATAAGTTTAATCCCAATGATGTGATTGGCTTCTCCCATATCCTTCATATCGAATTGGCTGGATAACCACATATTTACTGTAAACAACACTCGCAAGAAATCATCAACATATAACACTAGAAACACCATTACTTTTCCGTTGCGCTACTGGTACATGCACAACTCATCCGGACATTGATCAAAACCAAAAAACATGATTACTTGATCAAAATGGATGTTTCAAGATGTAGATGCCTGCTTAAGTCCACAAATGAACTTCTTAAGCCCGCACAACATGTGCCCTTGATATTTTTCCAAATTTATGCATCTTTATCTTGTGGTATCTCGTTGTAGTTGCAGGGTTCGACCTGTTGTTCTTCAGGGATCATATCACAAGATTCTCCCAACAACGTATACCGACTGAGTGGAACAATAAACCTCCCACTACGACGAGGTACTGGTGTCAACAACAATTTCTGATAGTGTAATCTCTTGTACTATTGGTGTTGAAGAAGTCTACGCCGGTCTATTTCCTCTCAATTTTTCTAGAACAATCTTACTACTAGGCTTGCAATCTATGACATAGTCCTCCTCCAAGTATCAAGCATTAGTGCCAACAATGACCTTCTGATCCAAAGGACTATAAATAGATGGACTTTCGTTCCTTTAGGGTACACCACAAAAAACAAACATACATTTGTCCTTTATTCCAACTTATCTACTTTCCCTTTCAGCACATGTGTTGGACTACCCCAATCCTGAACATGCCATAGACTAGGTTTGCGCCCAGTCCACAGTTCTATGGGTGTAGTTGGTACTGACTTAGATGGTACCAAGTTAATAATGTACGCTATCGTTTCTAGTGCATGTCCCTAAAACGAATTTTGGTAAATCTGAATAACTCATCACTGATCTCACCATATCCATAAGAGTCATATTCCTTCTTTCTGCTACACCATTATGTTGTGGCATACCTGACACAGACAACTGGGATTTAATCCCTTCTGCTGCCAAGTAGTTCCTAAATACTCTCAAGAGATATTCGCCACCACGATTAGATCACAGTGTCTTGATACATTTATCCAGATGCTTTTCCATTTCCGGTCTATGCTCCCTGAATTTCTCAAAACATTCATACTTATGGTGCATCAAATAAATGTAACCATATCTTGAGTAATCATCAATAAAAGTATTGAAATACTCAAAACCACCTCTATCTCGAATATTCATAGGTCCACACATATCAGAGTGAACCAATTCCAATGGTTCTTTGGCTCTATTCCATTTAGCTGAAAAAGGGCCTCTTAGTCATTTTACCTTCTAAACAGGATTCATAGACTAAAAGTGCCTCCACTTCCAATGAACCCAAAGGTCCATCCCTAATTAGTCTAGAAATTCTATTTAGATTAATATGACCTAGGCGTAAGTGCCAAAGATACGTTAGGTTCAACTTAGAAGGCTCTTTCTCTCACATGGCAATCTATTAGTGTTATTCAACTCTTTTAGTTGCATCGTAGGAAAGGTAAGATTACTAACGTAGAGATTTTCAACCAATGAACCAGAATAGATAAAACGTTTATTTAACGTAATAACCACATAGTTATTAAAAGGCTTAATTTACTGTACACCCCTTAATCTATCACCCTTTGTCACATTCACCCCCTCATGTATAAAATCCAACACTTTCACCCCCTGAACTATCAATATCCATCAGACCCTAACGCCGTTAACGGAATAAAGCGAAAAGACTATTGTACCCCTCGATATATATATACCCAAAGTTAGGGTTTCCATCAGAATACGATTCCCTTACTCTCACTGGTTCCCATTGAGCTGCTATTGCTCTCTCTCTCTCTCCCTCCCATGTCCAGAAAATGCGACCACCCAAGTTAGGGTTTCCAACAGCAGATCGATCCACCATATCAATCCATCACTAACCTCTTCTCTCTATCTCACTGCTACCATCTCTCTCAATGCGAGCCGCGAGCAACAACCATGAAAGATGAATTCTACCTCCTCTAACATCGTGATACAGTCATCATCAACAACGAACACTGAGAGCTAGAGTAAGTATGTGAACCCTAATATCTGGATTTTGTTAAATCTAATGCTGTACAACAAGTTCTGAAGGTTTCATCATTCGAAACCCTAAAAGTCTATAATCTGAAACCCTAAAAAATTGGGTTTTTTTTTTGTTTTCGAGATAAATTAAAATAAATTAATGAAATTAAATATTAATGTTCGTATGAAATCTGTCGGGTTGTTTGGAATTGAAGCTTTCGATGGTTGAAACCCTAAAAGCAAGAAAGATGAGAGAAAAAAAAATAGAAAATGGGTGAGAGGATGGAGAGAGGAAGAACCTGGGTTGGGAGGAGTCAGATGAGAAGTTCTATGTTTCAAAATTGAAACCCAGATTTTGGGGTGTGTTGGGTTGTGGTTGGTGAGAGCCGATAGGAGAGAGAAGGAAGAATGGGTGAAAGGAGAGATGGGATTCTGGAGTTGCGGGTGAGGAGAGACAAAGGGATTGAAAATCTGGGTTGGGGAAGGTATGGGTCTCTGGGGTTGGATTGGGTTTTAGAGGAGAGAGATTTCTGGGGTTGGATTGGGTTTCAGAGGAGAGAGATGGAGTTGAAGAGTGGAAGAGTTAGCAGAGAAAGAAAGAGAAATGAAGTAGGGAATGGTACAAATAGACAGGGAGAGGGTTCGATAACATTTGGGACTTCCATCCATTTCACATCCATTTTTCCAACAGATGGCTAATAGAATTTAACAAAAGGGGTGAAAGTGTTCGATTTTGATAGTTCAGGGGGTGAAAGTGCTGGATTTTATAGATGAGGGGGTGAAAGTGACAAAAGCTGATGGATTAAGGGGTGTATAGCTAATTAAGCCTTATTAAAATAAACCAAATATCCATCTTTAACCAAATTAGAAACCAAAACTAAGTTTCTTCTAATTCAATGAACATAAAGACAATCTCTCAAAATTAAATGCCTATTGCAACTGCCGCTACTTTTGTAGCACTTCCCATATGTAGATAAATTTCTCAATCACTAAGTCTCCAGGTTTCCTGGAACCCTTGCAATGATTTGCAAACATGATTAGTGATACCCGTATCTACACACCAGGTACTGGTAGATAACATACCTAACATGATTCAACCACTAGTGAAAACGATTTACCTAGATTTTTTTAGTTTATTGAGATAAATCGGATAACCTTTCTTCTAGTGTCCTTTCTACTTACAGTGAAAACACTTACCCTTAGACTTTTTCACTCTACCTTTAGGGCCATGAACTTCCTGAGGACGTGGCTTGTTGTTGAACCTTTTTCTGCTTGTTGTTGCCTTTCAGCTTAGAAATAGAAACCTCTTCATCCACAAGCACATTTTCAATTTGTTAACCAAAAGACCCTTAGCTAATTTAAAGCTCTTTTAACAATTCTGTCCAAACAATAATCCATTTTTTTTATATTGTAATTCAGGCAGAACTGTTAGAAAGGCTTAGTTAGCAACTTGAGCACAATATCAACCTGGGTTTAACCATCGATTTCAGCTCCTAGGATCTCCAGTTCATTTAGAATCCTTGAGCACTTCTTGTGTAGAGATTTAGGTACTTTGAATCAATCAAGAAAACTAAAATCCAACCGTACTTAGGCAAGAAAAATCGAATATGAATTTCTTGCCGAGTAAACTGCACAGCCTTCAGTATTTTGGACTTTTCTCCCTCATCCAAACTCTAATTGAACTGATTCCAATTGGGTTGGATTCGAAATTCAATTATATACAACTTCCTTAAGAACAGACTTTCTAATTCCATCGTTTACTGGGTCAAAACAACCCTACAATTAGACCCACGAATCTGGGAAAAACTCTGCTGCTAGCCAAACATCATTTTTTCTTGACAAAACTTATCTTCTTGTCAAAAAAGCTTGTTTCCTTCATATCCATCATCTTTGATCTCCGAATTACCCATTGAATGCCATTCAAATCGAAAAAATAAATACATACATTGATCTTATGTCTCCATTGGAGTTCACATGCTACGTTAAGTATTACAACCATGAAAAATAATCGTGGCACCTAATAAAAAACATGCCACCGTTAATTATTACAACCATGAAAAATAATCATGGTACCAAATAAATAAGAAAACCTAATCCCACCTGGATTCTATTCTTATTTCACAAATTATAATTCACAACACTAAAGAATTATAATTGCATTCCCTTCTTTATCTGAATTTATATTTCGAGCCCCACGTTATTAAATAGTTAGTAATCTCCCCACGTTAAGATTACAGATACCCGTTGATTAATTAAATATCGATTACTAACAGCATCATGCACTAGAGGGGCTTAATTCAACTCGAGACAAAGCCCCCGTATTGAGTGACTTTACGGGATTTAATATCATGTTAGTTGTTTCAAACGTAGAATATTCAAGCAAACTCTTGAATCTCGTACCTTGACTACCAGAAAAACACTTGGGATTTAATATCGGGTTATATGAATGAACGAGTTTCTATAGAGATGCTCACATCACTTTATCTTGTTGTATAGGTAAATGCTTCTAAAAGCATTAATTAAAGTAGGTTTAATCGAGTCTTCAAAGCAAAACTTATAATCGTCCGAGTGATATATAGTTTGGCAGAATTAGTTTAATTTCAAGAAGCTTGTCAAGCTATTTTCGGCCTAAAAACATGCAGAGAAACATGCATAAGTTATGCCCAAAAAGTTGGCAAATTTTTTGAGACCCCAGAATTTAGAATTGTTGTTGAACATATGCAGGGACAGATGCAGGATTCAAGTGTGGATTGGGTGAACACTATATCAATAATTTATTAGGTCAACGAAACTATATAGTTGTAAATTTAAAAAACATTACTATTATATTCATAATAAAAATTTGAAACTTGGGTAGAGCGGTCGGCCGGGAACACATGAGCAATTATATGCATGGATATACTTTATGCGTTGGTAACTTGTTTGTTTTCCGATGAAGTTATGTAGACAAGGTCTCCAATGACATCTATACTTCTACTCTAAGTAGTTAGGTTAGCTATATTCGTCCATGGGCATGTAAACACCCATGTGCATGTCTATCGGGACTCTCTACCGTAAGCCATCATCATATATAGATGTCCCATAACCAGGTGGGGTCCCACTATCAACGCCACAATAGAAACGTGTCCTCGTGTGTGTGGCCAAGATTCATTCCATATTTCGGGTTGACTCAATTATTTAGTGGTCTTTGAACAGCGCTACGTAATGTTCATTGATTTTTCACCCGGTAATGCCGCAGAAGTACCTAATAATTTTCCCATTGATCATATCATATACTTCAGCTATTAATTAAGACTGCTTTGCACTTCAATTTGACATTACCTCCAATCTCAACACTTGGTTTAGAAACAAAGCCTCAGACAAAAGATTAATTACAAGTCACTCTATCATTGATGTTTCTAAAGCTACAATCATCAGGAAGCAATATATTTTCTTGAACATTCTGAGACTGATTTGCCACATGGCAACTTGCCTTTGTAACTTGAGGTTATCTATATCTCACTTCTTAGACTTGGTAATTACTTACTTTTTTTTCCAACTAGGTGTTCGAGCTTGCATACGCTCATCACGACTTGGTAAAATATTAAGTTCGGCTCTGTTCTTTTAACACACAATACAGTGAGACGTCTGATCTTTTGAATAAAAATTCAAATAAAAGATCATCGATGTTCTCACACAGTAAATAACTAACACAAAGAATCAAGAGTTATCAGAGCCCCTCAAAATCATCTGCACAAGGGAAAGAGCCATTGCAGCTAACTCAAAAGTATCATTGTTTCTCTTTGTTAATGGAGAAACCACTTGACCTTGACCTCCCTTCTCCATGAAACCATCTTCACAAGTGGTAGCAGCATCCATTATTGAACTTAGATAGGTATTAGCGTCCATATAGTTCTTGGATTTGTACTGTTTCATTGCCTGTTTTGCGGTAGATATCGTGTCGTTATAAAGTTCCAAACAATCTTGTAAGCATCCCTTCACAAATGGGTCCAACTTCTTCTTCTTCAACAGCTGTTTTACTTGGCACCTGCAGGTGGAGATTTGGGCATGACAATACCATTGAAACTTGGATTAGCTATTAGCTCACGATAAATCGTGAATCAGTAATTTAGTGAATAGAGAAAAAGTAAACGAGTTAATAGAAATATAGCGTGTTCGTATGTAATCAGATTTTTCTCTAATATTGTTTGGAACTTGATTATTCGTACAAGTCCAAAGTAAATAAAAATTCACTTAAATTTTTAAGTAAGTGGGTCATATAGCTCAATAAAAACAAAATAAACTAGGCCCGGTACTTTTTCAACCAAAACGTATTGATAATCCTAAAGTTGTATTCGTCTTTCTTAGTGTAGGTTATGGGAGGGAGAAGGGCCACTAAACATAGATGAAAATGTGCAATGATGTAAAAATTAGTTTCTAGATTAAACGATGAAAAAGAAAATTAGTAGTCAATTGAATTAGTAGGACATAACGAAAAAGAATCAAAAGATCTCGCTACATCAACAAAAATTTAAGAACGAAAATAATGAGAAGTCTCAATTAATTTCCGAGAAAACTCCTAAAAAAACCCGGGACTTTTGTATTTTATTTTTTGGGTAAGCGAGGGGGTAATTATGGGAGTAAAATGGACTTTTACGCCGAGATTTTATTTAATATTTGAACAATTGTTTGGTGAACTTCCGTAATAGTTGTCACTTAGAATCTTCTTTAAAAAAAAAACAGAATTTTCGGAAAATACAAAAAAGGTGCTCCAAAGAAAACCATTTTCGCACGGTAACATAAACCAGTACGAAAATGACCTGAGTTTTCAATTTTCTCCTAAATGTATGTGACTGATAACTTAAAAACAAAAAAATTCCCGTATAGTGGTGGGTCTTGATTTTATTGCCTTGTCCTAATTCCGTCTCACGATCTATTTTTATTTTTTTTAAATTAATAAAAATTATTTGGTGACTGTATATGTTTTTTTTTTTTTTGGCTTTTTTGCTTATTACATTTTACGGGATAAGTCATTCTCCACACATACATTAACTAAAAAAATACCAAAAATCAAAACGCCAAAAGTCACCTTCATGGATCACCCCCTGAAATAATCACTTTATAGAGAAAAAGAAAAAGACGCTTTTGAATTTTCAATACTATTTCGCACATAACTGATACATAGTTTTTCATGAAACATTAAAACATCATGTGCACAAACAGAACCCTACAAAACTACAATTTCTATAATAAAATGGATCCAAATATTTTCAAGAAGGGCATTTTGTATTTTTTTGAGAATGTGATAAAATTTGAAAAAGACAAGAAAAATTTATTTGTGTCGGGCAGGGCCAGACTAAATATCTCAGCCCATTGATGACAGTTTTCAACCGATGGTTTCATGACTTCTGTCACCCTAAGGATACAAACAAGAAACAAAAACAACCACGCCTTGTTTCACTAGCTTGGCTTTTTAGTTTTTCACAACTTTCGAGACCTGTTATTCTTCTAACATTCATCAATAAAAAAAAAAATCCAAAAAACCAAGTTAGTGGAATAAGTTATCAAATACACCACACCATTTTCTTTTTTCTTTCCTGTAAACAATTTATAATAAGAGAAAATGGACTTTTTGGCACCATTTTCTACTCATATATTCTCTTAAAATTTGAAAATAATTGTTTGGACTTCTTTTTAGAATGCTTTTCACTTACATGTTACGTGGTACCCCAACACTTCTAGACAATATAGATTTTTGTGGGTCTACCGCTAAACATATGTGCTGCTGGGAGGACGTTGCGATACCCCTAGATTAGAGGGGAGGCCGCTAAAATTTTAGTATACAAATTGTTGAAAATTGAAATAATTTTGTTTTGATCTACCCAAAAATTAAATTTATTTACATTTTTTTGTTTTAAATTGTGATGTAAAATTTTCTTATTTTCTTTCCAGGACAAAAATATCCACACATGAGAGTAGCAAATTTTGACTGAAAAACAAAACAATTTCATATACAATATACTAATAATTTACTAGCAAAGCTATAGATATGCTGAGTACACTTTTTAATGAAAATATTTCTCCTAAGTCTGTCCCCCTCGAGTTAACATTCTGGCTCCGTGGGTGCAGGTTAACATGCAGAGCAGAGAGAGAAAAAAATACGTTGGAAAAAAGAAAACAGAGAACAAAAACAGAGTAAAATGAAACAATCAAACAACAGCAAACAGAGCGCACCTGTTATCCGTGACGTTGTACTGGACAAGTCTGATGGAGATCTTTCCAAGACCAAAAAGGGCAGCGCAGCGGCTGGCCGGAGCTGCCTGGAGGGAAGAAGTGCAGAAACCAAGTTTGACGTTCGGATCGAATTTTGAGCATGCTTTGCAGGTTTCGTCGATGAGGTTTTGGGCCGTTGCTGTGCCGCCGGGGGAGCAGGTGAACACGTAGAGGAGAGAGAAGGAGAAGAGGAGGAGGAGAGAGAAAGGCATGGAGATAAACCCCATTGCTTTCTTGGTTTGTTGTTGTTTGAGTTATGGCTTTTTCTTGTTTTCTGCCCATAAGGGGATGGCTTATTATGTAGTGAAAACTGAAAGGGAATGGGGATAGTGTGTGCATTCCATGTGGAAACTATTAATCCACGTGACATTGGATTGTCTTCAATTGGAAGCAAATCCTTATTTACTGTATTTGGATTGCTTTTTTTACAATCATTATTTACTGTTTCTGGATTGCCTTTTTTTACAATCAAATAAGTT
Source organism: Gaultheria prostrata (assembly GCA_036023075.1). Lineage (NCBI taxonomy): Eukaryota > Viridiplantae > Streptophyta > Magnoliopsida > Ericales > Ericaceae > Gaultheria > Gaultheria prostrata. Next base: position 7,695 of record JAXBDA010004376.1, on the reverse strand, counting down.
TAGTATAACATGCATGGAGGAGAAGTTTCCTTGTTCATTAGTTCATGGCGGACCAACTCCACTATCCATTAGCGGAAAAGTTGAATTAAAATCGAAACACACTCTCGTGTTAAACTGGTTAATTAGTTAACACGGTTACTTTGTTTCCTCAGCCCCATATGTATAAGTAGGGGAGAGAATCCTCTTCAATACCCAAAAGGGACTGAACCGTCCTGTCGATGATGTTTGGGAGCCTTTTCTCCAATACCCAAAAGGAACTGAACTGTCCTGTCGAGGATGTTTGGGAGCCCTTTTCGAGCACAAATTGATAAGAGACCAGAGAAGATCCTATTCGTAAAATGTTTTCGAGAAAGCACTATATATCTACCATGTGCAATGCTCCTCTATAACTTTGATAACTTTGAAAATTTACACCTACAAGCTCCTAGCTACTTTAATTTATTGGCACACCATGTTGTAGAGGACATAATCTACCTATTCACATAAGGAGAAATTATTACTTGCTCTTTGAGCATCGGCATTTAGTTCTCCAGGGACTTTTATGTCTGTAGAGTTCATTAGTCTAAATATAGCTCAATCGAGTCTTGTGTTGTTCAATATTCTCTCGAAAACTTACTGGGTTACTAATTTCCTATTTTCATACTTAGTTTAGTAATATCCAAAGGCAGTCCCGATTAGCTAAAGTCGAATCCATTATTGTGTAAGCTTATAGAGAGTTTCATTTCATGTTTGACAAACGACTTTCAAAATGTTCCCAAATTTAGCTTATTTGGCAAACAATATACATCTTACAGTAATAAGTAGAACATGTTTTGAGAGTTCGTGCTATCTTGGTTCATTTTTGTAACACTATCTTGGTATGGTGTATTCTATACATAAAAATCTGTTGTAAAACGCACGTTATGAATGCGACTAAGTTTAGGAGAAAGCAAACAAAACAAGCAATCACACGAGACAAAAGATTTACGTGGTTCCCCCAAGCTTGAGGTACGTCCACGGGCGAGGAGAGAGAAGTTCACTATCAATGGTGAAGAAGAGATACAAAGAGCCGGCTATGATCCGTAACTCTAGAGATGCCACAATATGAGAGAAATAACTCAAGGATAAAACCCTAGAAACCCCCAATGTTGCTTTATATAAGAAGCTACAGAAAATTAGGTCAAAATACCCCAAAACACGTAATACCCGTCCAAATCCGTACAGGATTCGGACAAACCCGCCCGGGCGGCCCTAATCCCGCCTGGGCGGAAACAACGATCTGCCAAACCTGCCTGGGCGGTTTTTCCAGCAAACCACCGGAAATCCTGACAGCATGCGAAGCGCGACAAAACTGTTCCCTTCTTCCGAAAAAGCCAAATTCAAGGCACTCTCAACAATTCTCCACCTTGACTTGAATTCCACTGAACCCAAATCACTAATTATAGCAACCCTCTTTTTCCTCTACCTCGCCACAATGCCCCCGAAGGGCGATCAACTGCAAATACCAACCAAGTCCAAGCAATGCTTAAACTTGGCAACCGAAACCGGTTTAGTCAACATGTCCGCTGGGTTATCCGCCGTTCCCACTTTCTTCACCTCAACTTGCTTCTGTGAGATGATCTCCCGAACGAAGTGATACCTGACATCAATATGCTTGGTCCATTCATGATACATCAGATTTTTAGTCAGATGTATAGCAGTTTGCGAATCACAAAATACTGAAGTGACCCCTTGTGCAACACCAAGCTCGCAAAGAATTCCTCTCATCCACAATGCCTCTTTACAGCTTCGGCAATGGCCATATACTCCGCTTCCGTTGTAGACAGCGCGACCGTAGCCTGCAAAGTTTTTTTCCAACTAATGGCACTTCTGGATAAAGTGAACACATAACCTGTCAGAGACCTCCTCTTATCATGGTCACCGGCAAAATCCGAATCAACATATCCCACAACTTGATTACCCAGATTAGAAACCCCATACAAAAGACCCACATCTACAGTCCCTCTCAAATACCGAAGTATCCACTTCACAGCCTCTCAATGTGCCTTTCCCGGTCGCCCCATATAGCGACTAGCGACACTAATAGCATGTGAAATATCAGGACGAGTACACACCATGGCATACATAAGGTTCCCAACTGCGCTCGAATATGGAACCTGAGACGTATACTTCTCCTCATCATCCGACTGTGGTGACAATTCCGCTGAAAGTCGAAAGTGTGCTGTCGAAGGGGTACTGACTGGCTTCGAGTTCTACATGGCAAAACGCTCAAGCACTTTGAGAACATATGACTTTTGATTCAAGAACAATTTGTCATCTACTCGATTCCTGCTAATCTCCATACCCAAAATCCGTTTTGCTGCACCCAAATCCTTCATCTCGAATTCACCACCCAACTGCAGTTTCAACCTGTTGATTTCTGATACACCTTTGGCAGCAATAAGCATATCATCAACATATAGCAGCAGATAAATAAATGAACCATCTGGAAGTCTCCGAAAATACACACAACTGTCATATTCACTCCTAGAATATGATTGGCTTATCATGAATGTATCAAACCGCTTGTACCACTGCCTAGGAGATTGTTTTAAGCCATATAAAGACTTACGAAGCAAGCACACATGATCTTCCTTATCAGAAATAACAAATCCCTCCGGTTGACGCATATAAATCTGTCCCTCAAGCTCCCCATGCAAAAATGCCGTTTTGACATCAAGTTGCTCTAACTCAAGATCATAACATGCAACAATAGCAAGTAAAGTGCGAATGGAACTGTGCTTTACAACTGGTGAAAATACCTCATTGTAGTCAACACCTTCTTTTTGACTGAAGCCTTTCGCCACTAGCCGAGCTTTGAACTGTGCCTCTTCAACCCCTGGAATACCTGGCTTGCACTTGAAGACCCACTTGCACCCAACAATCCTCCTATTTTTCAGCGGTTCTACCAACTCCCATGTCTGGTTCTTCTGAAGAGACTCAATTTCCTCACTCATAGCAACACACCACTGCACACACTCATTGCTCGAAACAGCTTCCGCATAGCTAGAAGGCTCATCATACTCCACTGTTTCAGCAACTAATAAAGCATAGGCCACCATCTCAGAATAAGCCGAATACCTTTCAAGAGGCCGAATCTCCCTCCTTGGCCTATCTTTAGCGATAGTGCGTGGTTGCTCTATTGGTACATCATCATCTGTGTTTGAACCCTGGAACTCCTCTTCAATTGGCTGATCACTGTCATTCTTCCCTGAGCCGGACGATTCACACAACAACTCCACCTGCTTTGGAACCCTCGGTTCCTCAAATGCATCTTCAACTTGCTTAGACCCCTTAACCATAAAGTTTTCATCAAAAGTAACATCTCTACTAATCAAAAACTTAGAGGTTTCCAGACACCATAATCTGTACCCTTTCACACCTGCTTGATAACCCAAGAAAATACACTTCTTGGCACGTGGCTCCAACTTACCCTCATTCACATGGGCATAAGCTGGACACCCAAACACATGCAGTATAGAATAATCAGCCTTATGACCTGACCATACCTCAAAAGGAGTCTTACACTCAATAGCAGTCGACGGAGACCTGTTCACCAAATAGCATACTGTGGAAACGGCTTAAGCCCAAAAATCTTTGCCCAACCCGACATTGGACAACATACAACGCGCCTTCTCCAAAAGAGTCCTGTTCATCCGTTCAGCCACACCGTTTTGCTGAGGGATTTTCCTCACTGTGTGATGCCTCACAATGCCCTCATCACTACAAAACATATCAAATTCGCCAAGACAAAACTCCATACCATTGTCAGTTCTCAAACGTTTTATTTTCTTACCCGTCTGATTCTCTATCAAAATTTTAAACTGTTTGAATGTACTTAAAGCATCACTTTTATGTTTAAGCATGTACACCCAAACCTTACGAGAGAAATCATCGATAATACTCATAAAATATCGAAAACCACCTTTAGAAGTTACCTCTGCGGGACCCCAAAGATTCGAGTGAAAATAATCCACCGTGCCTTTGGTGCGATGAACAGCTATACTGAATTTCACCCTGTAGTGCTTGCCGTAGACACAATGCTCATAGAAATCCAGCTCTCAATTTTCTGGCCACATAGCAAACCCTGTTTGCTCAAAACTGTCATCCCCCTCTCGCTCATATGCCCAAGGCGCATATGCCACAAACGAGTCAAATTTGAATCCGAAACCTTTGATGAGGCAACTGTTGCTGCAGCACCTGTAACTGTACTGCATTGGAGTATATAGAGGTTGCCACGTTGCAGACCCTTCATCAATACCAATGCACCCCTCGAGACCGTTAAAACTCCACCTTCACCGAGGAATTTACAACCAAGAGAATCTAGAGCACCCAAGGAGATAAGATTCTTCTTCAAATCCAGAACATGTCGAACCCCAGATAAAGTCCTAACAACACCATCATGCATCCTGAGCTGAATCGTTCTAACACCAACAGTCTTACAGGCCATGTTGTTGCCCATCAAAACTGTACCACCATTGACCGCCTCATAAGTAGTAAACCACTTTTTATGCGGGCATATGTGGTATGAACATCCAGAATCCAGAATGCACTCGTTGTCAGAACGGGAATCACCCGTTGTCACTGATAACACTGTATCCAACTCATCTGAGCTTTCAGCAACTCTAGCAATGTCTTTACCCCCTTTCTGGTTCTCTTTTTCCTTTTCTTTGAGTTTTAAATAGTCTACTTTCCAGTGCCTGATTTTCTTGCAAAAATTGCACTTTCCCTTCTTCTTTTTTACTGACTTGGATCTACCCCTATTACTCGACTCCTCCCTTTCTGTTGTTCTTCCCCTAGCAAACAAACCCTCCGCATGTGCATCACTCTCATCTGACACCTTTTTCCTCAATTCTTTCGAATAGAGGCTAGACTTAACATCCTCCATAGAAATTGTGTCTTGGCCATACAACAGAGTGGTAACAAAATGCTCATATGAAGGCGGTAAAGAACATAACAAAATTAGGGTTTGGTTCTCATCCTCAATTTTACTATCAATGTTTTTTCAGATCCATAATAATACGATTAAACTCGTCTAAATGATCCTTAATAGGTGTACCTTCACGCATTCGAAACGTATAAAGACGTTGTTTAAGATATAACCTGTTTGTGAGCGACTTCGTCGTATATATGCTTTCCAACTTCAGCCAAATACCCGCTGCTGAAGTTTCTTCTTCCACCTCGCAAAGAACATCGTCTGCCAGACTCAACTGAATAGAACTCAGAGCTTTGGCATCCATGTCTTCCCAATTCTCCGGACTAACCCCGGACTTCGCCATCCCTAACAAAGCCTTGTGCAATCCCTGTTGGGTTAACAGAGCCTTCATCTTTACTCTCCAAAGACTGAAACTGCTACTCTGCCCATCAAACTTCGCGATCTCAAACTTAGCCGCCATAACCACAATCGGAAACGAAACCCTAGTTTTTCAACCAGAAGCTCTGATACCAGTTTGTTGTAAAACGCACGTTATGAATGCGACTAAGTTTAGGAGAAAGCAAACAAAACAAGCAATCACACAAGACAAAAGATTTACGTGGTTCCCCCAAGATTGAGGTACGTCCACGGGCGAGGAGAGAGAGTTCACTATCAATGGTGAAGAAGAGATACAAAGAGCCGGCTATGATTAGTAACTCTAGAGATGCCACAATATGAGAGAAATAACTCAAGGATAAAACCCTAGAAACCCCCAATGTTGCTTTATATAAGAAGCTACAGAAAATTAGGTCAAAATACCCCAAAACGCGTAATACGCGTCCAAATCTGTACAGGACTCGGACAAACCCGCCCGGGTGGAAACGACGATCTGCCAAACCCGCCCGGACGGTTTTTCCAGCAAACCACTCGAAATCCTGACAGCATGCGGAGCGCGACAAAACTGTTCCCTTCTTCCGAAAAAGCCAAATTCAAGGCACTCTCTTGTTGGTAGTTTGAACGACGCATCGATCCCGCCATCGCTTCCGCTGTGTCGGTGTGCACAAGACCCAAACTTTTGGGGGTATCCAACGGAGTCCACTACATTTGTTGGGCCCAATATACATTAAATGACCCATATCCACTTAAAAGGCTAAGCCTTGTAAGTGGTGAGTCATCCAATTGTATATTAAGGTCCAACCCTTTTTCTATTTTTCCAATGTGGGACTTGACCTTCACACATTTTCCACCAAATCTCCCCCTCATGTGTGAACCGTTCATTGAGCCTTGCCCGTTTCTTTGCATCCAAACTCCCCCTTGATTCTGATCTACTACTCTCTTACACTAAGATTTTTCCGCACAAACTCCATCGATCCAGAGCCAACATACTCCATTGAGAGCCAACGTGCCCTTTCCCATGCACCATGCTCCCCCACGAGTAACTATTGGATTTTATCCCGCTCCTCCAGAGCCAACATACTCTATTGAGAGCCAACGTGTCATTTCCCATGCACCATGCTCCCCTACGAGTAACTATTGGATTTTATCCCGCTCCTCCGTGAGTTTCCGTGCAAGCTCATTCACGGCGCGCAGAGAGTCTGCCCATAGATTGTCAACCGTCGGCTCTGATACCACTTGTTGGTAGTTTGAACGACGCATCGATCCCGCCATCGCTTCCGCTGTGTCGGCGTGCACAAGGCCCAAACTTCTGGGGGTATCCAACGGACTCCACTACATTCGTTGGGCCCAATATACATTAAATGACAAGCCTTGTAAGTGGTGAGTCATCCAATTGTATATTAAGGTCCAACCCTTTTTCTATTTTTCCAATGTGGGACTTAACCTTCACACATGTTCCACCAAAATCTTTCTTAATAAAATGGGAATCGATCACAAAAATAGGATCCGGTTTTAAAATCCCTGTCTAAATACAAAACCAACCATTTCTTTGACACAAAAGGAAAAAAAAAAACGCATCCAAATTTGTGGGTAATCTAGAAAAGAGAAACCAACAAACGTGGGATGCACATGAAAAAAAAACTAAGAAAAAGATGTTCTCACATATCTTAATTTAATTCCCATTTAAAATAGGACGGTTAGGGGTACCGATCCCATCGTATCAAAATTGTACAAATCGGAGTGCGGGACCCTTTTTTATTGAATGGTTCGGATCATTCGCATGAAACCAAAAAATAAACCCCACAAACCGTTATGTACATTTTCAGTACCATGGGCTTCGGTACACATACCTTTATACCTTAAAATATTGCAAATATGTACTATCTTGCAAGTAACTACACGTCTCTTAACCCACCAACCTCGTAAATACAATAACTTTGATTTGATAAAATAAGCACTTTCTTTTGCCCCATAATGAATTGGCCCTCACGCATGAAGCATTGGTGTCTCTCTGTTGGAAACAATACATATATAGACTGAATCTCGTCATGATAGTAAAATTTACCGTTAGAATAATAACCTCCCTAGTCACTAAAATTACATACTTCCTCCGTCATTTTTTAAGTGTGTTGCTTCGTAAATTCAATTTATTAAAAAACATCATCATTACTCATTTCACATAAACTTTTATCTCAATTTTACACCTTTCACATCAATTTAATTTCTATATGTCTACTTTCCAAAATTATCCTCCACTTTTACCTATTAACTTTTTACCCATTAACTTCTCAAAACGGTAAAACAATTATTGTACAAACTTTTACCTTTTAACTTTTCAAAACACATGCTACAAATCAAAATGGAAT
>JAXBDA010004375.1:0-29279 GCA_036023075.1 Gaultheria prostrata | reverse complement strand
CCAAGTGTTAAATAACTAACTAATTTCTAAAATACCCTTAGGTAACTGTTTACCTTCATTCGACTGGGTATTATAACTTAAACTCATTTAATTTAGGCATGTAAAAGAGCCCTTTTATATACCCTTTTCTCGATTAATGCCACGTATCAACCAAATCGACGGTTGAGAGAAAAATCACAGATATGGAGCAAACAATGCCCCCCTTGTTTAATTGAGTTAAAATCATTTAACTCAAATAAGCAATCCCCAAGGCACGTGACAAAATACTCGGGTTGTAATTGCTTATAACCTTTCATTATAAACAGGTTAGGGCACAGAACTCATTTTCATTTTCACCGTTCTCTGAAATTCTCTTGCTTTCAACTTTTCTATTGAGCAAGTTTCCTGTGCAACCATGAGATCCAAAAGAAAAGCCGTTTCTGAACCTTCCCCTCGCAAACGTAGAGCTACACAGAAGGAAACTACTTCTACACCCAAAGTCTCATCAGGTTTGCCTCGATACCCTCAGTGCCTTAGAGAGGCAGAGAATCAGCTACGCAATATTTTTAATCCTATTACTGGTGATCCTTCTGTCTTTCTTCTTGGGCCTACTTATTATCCTATTGCTCCTGAAGAACTTCCGACATATTATCCATGTAATGTCGAAGAACCTTTACTCCTTGCTTTTCCTGGTCTCGACAGACATGGATGGATTACAAGAGCACACATTCGTTCTTGGCCTTCCACTTGTCCAACATGGATAAATTGGGTAAATAGGATGAGCCCCTTCATGCATCTCCAATGGGAGCAATTAGGCTTAAGTGGAGTAATTGACTTATCCACTATGACCTTTGAGTTTAATCCCAATTTGGTTGCAGCTGCTGCTTGTTTCTGGTCAAAATCAGCTAATGCATTGATACACCCTACTGGGCCGATTTCTATTACTGTTTTAGATGTCATGCATCTCACTGGTCTTTCATGTGTTGGTGAGGAAGTAAATGTTGCACTAAACCATGAACCCTATGAAAGTGAGCCCTTCTCTGAGAGTGGTTTTCCCTGGCCCTATCAGAATTTTATTGCCAGGTACTGTCAGAAAACTGGTGAACTAGATTTTCATGAGAGAATAGCCTTTTATTTATATCTTTTGTGTAAGCAGATGCTTTGTGTGGCTGGTCTGAAAATTACCAAAGAATACATACATTTGGCTATTTGCTTAGCTCAAGGCACCAAACTGGCCTTAGCACCTTTTGTGTTAGGCACCCTATATAAGGGGTTGTATACTTTTGTTAATAGCAAGATTACCAATAGTTGTGGTGGCCCTTTTTGGATTTTTCAAGCATGGTTATATGCTTATTTTCCAACCACAAGGTCCATGATATATTATCTGAAAAGAATGAGTAAATGTCAAAGCTATGCTGAGCACTTCATGGCCTTCCAAGATTAATTGAGATGCACGTAAATTAATTCGGATAAGAAAAAAATGTTGCTAATTGAGCTATTAATGAATAGTCAAAAGTCTCATACATTTGACGTGGTTTGTCAAAATTGAGTCCACAAATTGCATTTTTAGGGGCTTATTATTTTTATAAATCTAAAGAGTGATTGACACTTTTCGCGTTGGGATAAAATTGAGAATTTTATTCTGCAGATACCACCTTTGACTAAGTTTGACTTTCGCATAGCTAAACTTTGCTATCAAACTAGGTATTCTCAATGCTATATATTACCCATTTGTCTCAAATTACTCGACATTTTAGATAGCAGTAATGATACATACACACCTAAACACACCCCATCGCGTGGGACCCATTTTAAGGTCTCACATGAATGATCAGAGTCATTCAATTTGTTAATAATAGGTTTTTAAGTGACTGTGAAAAATCAGCTCATTCAGATATTGATAAAGGTTTGATTCATTCGTTCAAGTTCTAGTTTCTGAATTGAACGGACCAAAAATTTAACAAACTTATCAAGCCTTTACCGATATCAAACTACTACTAGAAAGACATAATTTGAGACGGAAAGAGTAAAATCTCTCTCGTTGATATATGATTAATAATCTTTATTGCCGTTCAAAAAATAGAGTAAAAGCTCTCTCAATGTGATGTGGTGACTCGCTCACTGCTCAATGTTTGACATTTGACAAGTTTTGTGCTCTTTTTAATGTCCCTTCGTTTCTTGAAGGTAAATGATTGTTCCCTCGGAGGATCAAAACCGACCATCTTGCTTCCTCCCCACATCATTAATTTGGACCGCATCTCTCTCTCTCTCTCTCTCATACATACATGACACCATATAACCAGTAGTTCACCGATTACCAAACTACTGTCGATAACCATGTCAACCTTTTCCAACATTTCTTATCATGCTACTCTATCTGTGCAGACTCAATCCCTTATCATATAACCCGTTCTCAACCTTCTCTCTCCCCTACTCCACCTACCATGTTGTTCCCTCGTGACAATGGCTAACAAGCCTTCCAATTCTTTCATAGCCACAATTCTGTCTCTCATTGCTCGCTTTATTCCTTCATTTATGGTACTACTCTACCTTCACAATCAATCAAAACAAGAGACATCTTTCTGTCTCTGGTCAAAGTTTGGGCAACATGAGATTATTATTGGTCAAAGTTTTTGTTATTTTTTCTTATTTTGAAATGGATTTTTTTGTGTAAGGAAGGGGGAAGAAAGCCAAGGTTGATATGGCAGGGGGGTATTGTGGTTAAGGCCGAAGGTGACGTCGATGGGGCCGGTGGTGACGTCGGTGGTGGACGAAAGAAAAGGAAAATTTAATTGACAATAAGTGTAGCCACCTCAGCTCTCGTCAAACCATAGACAAATATGCCATCAACAACGAGATCCTGAGCTGCATCACACAGCGGATCGACAAAAAAATTCTAATTTGTCCTTACCAATAGCTGAGCGACCTGAAAAAAATTCGCTCAGCTCTTGGTAAGGACAAATTAGAATTTTTCTGCCGATCCGCTGTTTGATGCAGCTCAGGATCTCGTTGTTGATGGCATATTTGTCTATGGGTTGACGAGAGCTGAGGTGGCTGCACTCATTGTCAATTAAATTTTCCTTTTCTTTCATCCACCACCGATGTCACCCCGGCCCCACCGACGTCACCCCCGGCCATAACCACAACACCCTCTGCCATATCAACCTTGGCTTTCTTCTCCCTTCCTTACACACAAAATCCATTTCAAAATAAGAAAAATGAACAAAAACTCGGCAAATGCATGGAAAATCGATTAAATCTTAAAACCCTATACGAATAGATTAAAAACAAAAAAAACTTACAGCAAATGATCTTCGATATCGTCTTCTCTTTTTCGCATGTGATCTTCCATCTCTTCTTTTTTCTCTCGTGAACACCCTCCACCTCTAGCAACCAACCTCCGCCTACTTACCCCAAAAAAAAATGTAAGAGCATGTATAGCAGACCTACCAAAAACCATTCTTAATTGGAAGCTCAAAAAGGAACCCAACAAGAGTACAACTATAGGTAATCCCATACATAATTCAACTAAGATACTATTTCATTCGACAATATCAGGAAATGATAGGAACCAAGGTAAAAACAAATGGGGCATCTTACAGTGACTGTATCATGCTTTAGACAGTCATCTGGGAAACAACTTAGTGATGGTAAACAATTTCCTCATGTATACGTCAGAATAGATGATGAAGAACGTGATTTAATTAGGACAAATATGTATACATAAAGGAAGTTAATCGAAATTGTGATAAATTGTTTGGATTCTGCTGCAATGGAAGTCCAGGGCTTCTTGTACGAATCCTAAGCCCACTCCCCCTCTCTACCACTGCATCTACCTTCGGCAACCAACCTCCGCCTACTTACCAAAAAAAAAAATGTAAACCCACACACTATAGCAACTAAAGCAATCTAATCTCATACTAATATACATGTAACAATAACACCATTTTGAGTTGATACAAACCTGACGCTCCAAGTTAGGGAGAATAGCCGCCGAGAGTTAGGAAAATGTCCAGCAAAAGGCAATGAACAGAAATCGGTGAATGAAGAAGAAACCCCTAGCTGTGAGTTGAAGACTAGCAAATATTTATATGAGTTCAAAATTACACTTGCAGTCCTCACCTGGCCCAAATACAAATTGTATAGTGATACATTGTGGGAGTGACCTAAGCCCATTGTTAGAGTGACCTAGGCTGGCCCTGTGTTGAGTCTGTTTCCCGCTCCAACCCAGCAGTAGGCCCAATAGCCTCAGACCACGGCCCATGAGAACCTACTGGGCCCATTACTGGAGTGACCTGGGCCCATTGTTGGAGGGACCTAGGCTGGCCCATTGTTGGACTGAGTCTGCATCCTGCTTCAACCCAGCACTAGGCCCAACAGCCTCAGACCACGGCCTCGAGAACCCGCTGGGCCCAATACGGGTTGTAGAAAAAAGGTACCAGTTGGGTACCGCCCAAAAAAATATTGAGCACATCGGCCAGTACCCTTTTTGCCTGGTTTTTAGGCGGGCCAGATCAGGGAGAGAGGTTCTCGTGACACGATCTATTGAAAACCCAATATTTTACCCCCGAAAAAAACAGATCGGAGAGATTCTCTTGTCGTTTCCTCGCCTGGCCATTTCCTCGCCTCCTGTGGAGATCTAGATGTGATATAGATGTAAAAAGAGAGAGAGAGAGACGGGAAAGGAGAGATCTTTTGCTTAGAGATGAGATACCAAGGAAATAGTGATGAGATACAGATGAAAGGAGAGATCTTTGATTTTGTAGAACATGCTCGGAAAATAAAGCACACAAATTGGAGAAGAAATTGAATTGATCAGGCGGTGCTCTGGTTAGGGGTGCGAATTCATGACACGACACGACAACATGACACGATATTAGTGGGTTAGTGTTGAGTATTTCTGATACGAAATAAGTATATGACACGACCCGAGAACACGATTAGTAAACAGGTCGGGTTCAGGTTGAACCCGCATAACCCGAAAATGACACAAATTAACCTGTTCGTCTAATCGTGTCAACACGGTAACCCGAACCGAACCCGATAATGACGCGAAAATAACACAAATCTTTTGCTCGGCCTTGGAGGCTACCTGGAACTGAATTTCTTTCCTTTTTTGTTATTCTTAATTTCTTATCAGTAGTTTATTTTTCCTTGAATTTGGCTAAACATGCAATGTTTTCAAATCGGGATACGTATCGTATATTGTTTTTTCCAATATATAAATCGTATCGGGATACGTATCGTGTATCTTAAGATACGTTTATTGGAAGAGTAGGAATTTTTCTAAAGTTTCGTTGGGCAAGGTTTTGAAAAACGGAAAATTACAAGTCAGCCCTACCTTTTTGTGGGGCTTCCATCCAAACTCTCTTTTGTAATGCTATCCCTTCCAAACCCTTTTTAAAGATGTTTTTACTTTTTTTGCCCATAAATGCATAATTCATACCCCTAGAATTCACTCTCCACCTTCATCCACTATCGACTTTCGGGCGGCGACACTGTAAAAAAAAAAAAACCTACGAATTTTGTAAAAAAAAATTTGCAAATTTGTAAATAAAAGAGAAATCGATATAAAAAAATTTAAGTTGTTGATGTATAACCCGATGTAAACTTTGATTCCAATCGATAAATTCGTAGTTTTTTACAAATTCACAGTTTTTTTTAACAAATTTACAGTGAAAAACTTACCATTCATGTCTCACCATTCACGACTACGGGGGTGGAGAAGATCCATGAGACGATAGGCACGAGGGTTTTCTTCCCGGATCGTTAACTATGGGGTGTCGTTGAGTGTGATGAAGGAGGTGTTGGAGAGTGTGAGGAGGTTTCACAAGCAGCCAACCGTGAATAAGATTTATCGTTCTGGTGTCAAAGGATATGAGGGAGGCCTCTCTCAGTGCGTGTATGTGTTTGTGAACGGATGGGGGAAGAAGAAGATGAGCAGCGGAGGAAGGAGAAGATGATTGGCGGTATTTTGGACCAATCACTTAAAAGGGGACTTGGATGGAGATGGTTAGACGTGCGATGGGTTTGGATGAGAGGAGGGCCACAAGCTGGGCCGGCTTGTAAGAACCACTTTGAAAAATGGAGAAATACTTAACACAATGGTGAGGAGTGAGAGTATTTGCATGTAAACACTTGAACTCAAACTTTTTGTGATTTGGTACAAAATTGCTAGAACTCATCCCTATTTATACTACTCCATGGAAAGCTCTAGTCCAAAGATAATTTCATACAAAATAAAAGTAAATTTTAGAACTAAACATGTGACTAATTCTCACAAGAAAATCTCGATATTTCACAAGAATATTCTACAGCTTCTAAAAGCTAGATATTCTAGAGCTTCCATAAACAAGATATTATATATCCTTCAATAATATCGACATCTTTGGGCTTTATCAATTGGGCTTATTTGAACGTTGTTTTCTTGTGATAAAATACTAAATCTAGTTTATCCTTCAGCAATGTTAAACATACAATAATTAATATACAATTAAAAAGTAGTTATACTTCTTTTTTTTTTTTTGAACGGCAAAAAACTTTATTAATCTCTGAGAATACAAAGATTAAAAGGGAAGTGAAGGGGCAAAACAACAACGCAAGAGAGAATGCACCTCTCAAGACAAACCCACAACACAACCCAGAGCAAGAAAAGAGTTAGCAAGATGCCAACAAAATAAAATAAAATAGAGATCAAATCCCAAGACAACCGTAGACATTCTATAAGCTCCAAAATAAACAACTCCTCGAATCTCCAAAAAGACCACATAACAAGCCAAGGATACATCTCAAGCCATCCAACCGTGCCTAATCGAAAAAACATGCAACCCCAAAGGATGATGTCGCATCCTAATCCTGTGGAATTCCTTGAGAAATGCCATTGTGCTAATCTTCATGAATCTCCAACTATTTTAATGCTAAGCATGATGAACCCGTATGATCCGGGGTTCGATGCCCACACAAGACATGATAATGGTGGTAGGTAAGTAGTTATACTTCATAACACTAACAAACTATGCTTACATTTAAAAAAATTATAAATTAAGATGCAAAATTTCAAGTCTCTCAATCACACTAAGGCTTTCTACTGTCTTAGTTATGGAAAGAAAAGAAGAGCTATCATATGATTCAGACAAAATACAATCGAAGTATGTTTCTTTCTTTTATTCAAACCCTACATAAAGTTGGATTTCTATCAAATGGTTTGAATGTCGCCACAAACGACTTAGATTAATGTGTTTGGGGTTCCACTTCTTAAAATAAGGTCTGACTTTTTCCAAATAAGTATCGTAGGATATGTACCGAATCAGGATACGCAAACGTATCGTAGGATTTCTATGCGAAAATGATACGAGATGGGATACGTATGGTTTTCCAAAGGAGATGATACGAATCGTAAGATACGTATCCTGTATCGTAGGTTTTTAACTATGGTGATGTCCAAGTTATGATTCTGCTGTGATTTTGCTCTACGTTTTCATGCTCTGAAGTTGTGCATTAAAGTTTTCAAGCGCAATCCTACTGCAACTGATGTTTATCTATTGATATTATTCTTTTCATGTTTTCAAATCTGCAAGGTTTTGTTATGGTGGCTAAGGTTCTAAGCCTACACATTGTTTTGGCTGGCTATAATTACTCTCTCTCTAATGTCTTATATCTAGTCCTTTAATCTATTGTAATTGTTACTGTGGCTTAATAAAATCTTTTTTCACCGTGCAAAAAAAAAAAAAAACAACTTAATCGTGTCAACCCGAACACGACACGATTAATAGCAGGTTAGGTTATGGTTCATATTTTTCGACACGATTAGTTAAGCAAGTCATTTTGACATGAACCCGATTTAATACAAACACGGCTCGACGCGACACAAACACGACACGATGCCCACCCCTAGCTCTGGTATGAATTGGGGGAGATATAGGAGTGGAGATATAGATGTAGAGAGAGAGAGAGAGGCGGTGAGGAGTAGGGATGGTAATCTCGGCCGACCTGCCCCTCCCCGCCCCATCCCCTCCCCGAATGGGTAGGAGATTCGGGGATTTTTTCGGGGATCAAGTAGGGGATGGGTTTTTTTTATAAAAAAAAATCGGGGATCGGGTAGGGGATGGTATTTTCACTCCCCTCCCCGATCCCCTCCCCTCCCCTCCCCATTTATAGTATTTTATATTATATTTTATAAGTTTATAATTATAAGTTTTTTTTTTCTTCAGGATAAGTTGTAAAAGTTAGGGATTTAGGGTTACTGGGTTACCAAATGCCAATACCCTCTCTAACTCTTCACAGCCGCCCCCACATCTCGTCTCTAACTCTTCCACAGGCCACACTCACCATAGTCGTCTACTTGTAGTCTACTATAATTGGTGTTGAGTAGAAGACAACAGTCAAGTGTCAACAACCATATAATGGTTAGATGATTAATTATATGCATATGATGGCAACAGAACCACTTGCTTATCTTTTGTTTTGGTTAAATGTGTTTTCATTTGTACACGAATTTTTGGATCCCCGAATCCCCATGGGGATCCTCGTTCCCCGCATTGGGGTGGGGATGGAGACTAAAAAAAAATCCCCAGTGGTGATTGGAGCGAGGATGGGGATTGGTATGAGGGTGGGGATCGGGGATGGAGGTAGTGGTATCCACCTCATCCTCTCCCCATTGCCATCCCTAGTGAGGAGACCTAAAACCTAAATATGGAGATTGAGAAAAGTCACCCTATAAAGTGAAAAGTACTCTCTCTCTCTCTCTCTCTCTCTCTCTCTGTGTGTGTGTGTGTGTGTGTGTGTGTGTGTGTGTGTGTGTGTGTGTTTTATAGGTAAGAAGTGTTAGGTTTAATTTTAATGAGACCCCACCACACCGCCTCAATCATCGCAACCTCAACCGTGGAGTTTTGGGTTGATAAGAATTGTTTTGAAAACAATTATTTTTTGAAAAAATAAAATTATTGAAAATAGTGTGTTTCAAAAACAATTTAAAATTTTGAAAATAGTGTTTTTCGAAAACAATTTTAAAAAAATTAAAGCTTTTTTAGATAAATAATTATTTCCAAAAAAAAAATTTGGAAACAATTTTTTAAATAAATTTTTTCTTAAAAATTATTATTTCAATTTAATTTTTTTTTTCAAAACTTTTTGTAAAAACTTTTTTTCAAAAAAAATAATTTGAAAATACTTTTTGAGAACAATTCTAATATCATCCGAATAGTTTTTAAAACAAACATCTTTATTAATCTTACTCAATCCCACCTCCCCCTGAGGTTATATAGTACTCACATATAGAAATAAAAATAATAATGGGATTAATAATCCTGAGAGTCATTCGAGAATAAAACGTGGGATAACTCAGAGAGAGGGTAGGGGCGGTCGCCCTGCAAGAACAAAAAAATACAAAACCTCTAGTATTATATAGAAAAAAAAATTCCTTTCCTATGAATTACTATATATATAAGCTCGCCCTTGCAAAATATTTTAGAAAAAAATTCGCCCGTCCGTAGTGAAATTTCTGACTTCGTATGATAAGAGGGCATATAATGGTAGTTGTCTGGTCATAAGTGAAAAGTGTTTGGACTCCACATTCATGGCCACACATATATTGTGGCGTTGATCTTAAAGTAAGATTGCAGTGTTTCATTCCATTATTGGCTTGCGAGAAAAAATTAAAACAAGTCACGGATTAGTTGACGTGAGAGTTCAATGAACTTTTTCCTTTTGAAGGTCTCTCAAGTTTTATCTATGTTTCTCAAGTCACGGAAAAATGGTGTTCCTCCGTTCCTAAGTATTTTGGATCGTTGGATTGTATGTATTTTGTTTTTTGTTTTAAAATTTTTATGTGATCCAATGGTCGAAAATGCACCGAAACAGAGGAATAGAGGTTTTTGAAATAGAGGATTTGACCTTATGCTTTGCATGAGATCCCTTGTTTCGGAAAAATGGTGTTCCTCCGTTCCTAAGTATTTTGGATCGTTGGATTGTATGTATTTTATTTTTTGTTTTAAAATTTTTATGTGATCCAATGGTCGAATATGCACCGAAACAGAGGAATAGAGGTTTTTGGAATAGAGGATTTGACCTTGTATGCACCTATTTTACGCATCAAATAGGAAAAGAACTGCTCACACAGTCCTTTTGTCAAAGATGTGTCTTGTGTACGTATGATTTGATTTATCTCAAAATTAGCTTCTTTTTTTTTTTTTTTTTTTTTTTGAGAAAAAAGAGAGAGTGATTTGAAAATTCTGCGCATGTGGTAACACTATGGTTCCATTATTTTCTGCTTTACTTCTGCCGGAAGTATCATGAACTATGCTTCACTGATGTTAATCTTGAAAAGGGAATTGAATTTCGCACCCCCCATTTCAACATCTGCACCTCCTTTTATGTTTTTATTAAGGTGAAATTACTGAAATACCCCTCCAGTTTATAATCCCTTGGGGGGTGTAGATGTTGAAATGGAGGGGTATTTCAATAATTTCACCATAATAAAAATAAAAAGGGGGTGTAGATGTCGAAATGGGGGTGTGAAATTCAATTCCCTCTAGAAAATTTGGTATCACATCATTTATTTATCTTATGTGGTGGAAAAATAACATCCAGACAGGTAGAAAAAGCATTATCTTATAGGCCCGTCGGTTTTTTTTTTCTATTCAAAACATTCAATATAGGTTACTAATATATTTAAAAAATAGTAAACATGGTATTTTAATTTCTATACCATTCTAACAAAAGGAATTAAGCATAACAAGTCCCGCTCATTCTCAAACTAATCACATTATTAACTTTAATTTTAAGATAGTAATATTTATTGCACCAAAAAAAAGATAGTAATATTTATAACAATAAGAGAATTCTTTAAAAAAAATTATCAAAGTTTGTTGAGTGAAAATAAATTATATTGAGTTAATTATAGTCAAAATTATTTTATTTGTGATTTTGTTATAAAAAGTTAAAGGTATAATGGAAATAAACAAAATCAAACCAAAAAATTAGTCAAACCATTTATGGTGTGCAAAGATTTGAACATTAGTCTTCAGTAACATCTTTTGCCGTGCAAAAAAGATTTATTAATCATCAAAATATTACAATGATTAAAAGGAGCTAGGAGAAAGCAACGAAAAGCCAAGTCCGAGACCCAATCCTCGATTGGCAAGAAGCCAATCGAGGCCCACACCTAACGGGCCCAAGCACAAACCCAAACCCAAAAGGCCACAATGCCCAAATAGAAAAATACAACACAGAAAAAAAGAGGGGGGAAAAAAGAGCCAACTTTTTCCATTTTCCCATTCTCATTTTCTCCTTTTGGGTGTTTAGGAGCCAACACCTAGAACTCATTCCCTCAAAACACATTTTCCATTTTGAACAATCTAGGCCAAAACCCAAAAAGAGCTCATTTTCATTTCTACTTCTCATTTTTTTTACTTTTCTCATTTTCATTAACAAAAAGACCCACAAAATGTATTTTATACATATCTCCCAAAACACTACTCCTGTTGCAAAATGCATTCTGTAAATTTCATCCAAACACTCCTTCCAGATTCAAAACACATTCTGACCATAATCCAAAAAGTTGAAAATGGAAAGCTAAAAAGTAGGCTCCTAAACACCCTCTTAATACACTAGTGATAGGCACGCAATATCGTAGATATAAGTGCCTAAATAGGGTAGTTTTAACACGTTGTTATCTAATTTATTCCCTATTTTCCACTTGATGCGTTGCTTTGTTATGTTTTTGTGTTTTTGTTAATTTTTAGAAAATTAAGGTTGTTTTAGCTTCAAGATTGGATTGCAGAGACTTGAAGCCGTGGCATGCACAACACTGTTGGGAATCGAGACATTGAAGAGGCTGAGACGGAACATGAGAGCAAGCAAGGCTGTGGAGACTAAGTGGTGAAGTTAATTTCTCGAAGGAAGCAATTTGGACCGTTGTGAGCGCTACAGGAATTTGACGGAGCGCTCAAAAGTGGCACAACAGGGCCCACGAACGGAACAGAACCTTGGCGAGCGCTACACCAAAATTGGTGTAGCGCTCGAGAGCAAACAACGGTCAACGGGTCAACGCCCTAAGCAATTAGGTAGCGCTACACTGATTTTACTGTAGCGCTACAAGTTAAGGCATAGGTAGCGCTACACCATTTTCCCTGTAGCGCTACGGAGGTGCTTAAAGGCACATTCAAACGACATCGTTTTGGTCTTCGTATGAATTTGTTTTGGTTTCGGATTTCTGGGGTATAAAAACCCCTCATGAACGTGTAATTGAGGAAAAAAAAAGGGGAAAGGAAAGAAAGGAAGGCACATTATTTTCTAACCTAGTTTTGGCGGCTACACATTCTGGATGTTTGCTGGTTTCTTTTGGAGCTTTGTTCTCAGTTTTCAAGCCTAAAACATAGTTCGTTCGAGCAATGAAGTTTGTTTTCTTCCAGTAATCTCGGTATTGTGATTATTTATTATTTTCAATTCCTGAATCATGTTTAGTTTGAGATTTCTGAGTGTTTTGTTCAATAAAGTCATGAGCGAGTAGTCGCCAAGGGTGCGGCCATGGGATGAAGGCATCCCGTGACTAGCCAAATCAAAGTTTGTTTCGGGATATGAAAAACTTAGATTTTCAAGCAGTTTTAGGGTACGTAAACTCTTCTGACGGACAATCCCGGGCATTACCGGGATCCTTACGAATGTGCATGGATTCTGGTGACAGGTGGTGTGCATCTGTTAGGAAAATTTTACCGACCCTAAAATCAATTATTTTATGAGAATGACGATCCGAACGAACGTTGGTTAGGGTTAGTTGCGGGTATTGGAATTCCCACGACTGTACTCTCCTTTTTAAATCCATATTTAATTAATTCAATTTGGTAATTTAGTTAGTAATCAATCTCGCTGAACAAGGGGTGGCTACCTAAGAGCCAAGTTAAACTAGAATTCAACACTTTTGAGTCAAACACCGTTTGTTCGTCTCTGTGGTTCGACTCCGGTACTTCCGGATATTTTGCTACACCGGTCAAGAGTCCTACGCTTGGGACGCGTCTTTAGTTTAATTCATAGTCACCCGGTCGGTCAAGCAACTAGAAAAACAAGAAAACGATCCTCTTGGTTATCTACATCTCCCGCTGACCATTGAGGCAAAAGCCAACTCTTGCTATATCAGGGAAAAACATATATATATATTATATATATATATATATACAATAATGATCTCCTAAGGACTACATTAGCCAAATAAAATGCGGACCTACCATTTTTTGATTGAATTTTGATGATCCGAACCGTTCAATGTGTTTAAAACGCATTTTTAAGGGTCCCCGCGAGGAATCACCAAAAACAATGACCGGGAAGGGCTTCATCCGAGGAGGTTTTCACACAGGCCGTAGATAAAGTTTTATGAAAAAGTGCTCGGATGAAGCCCTTCCCGGTCTTTTTTTTTTTGTGATTCCTCGGGGGTACCCTTAAAAATGCGTTTTAAACACATTGAACGGTTCGGATCATCAAAATTCAATCGGGATATGGAAGTCCGCATTTTATTTGGCTAAGGTAGTCCTTAGGAGATCATTATTGTGTATATATATATATTATAGAGAGAGAGAGAGAGAGAGAGAGAGAGAGAAAGAGAAAGAGTCTGATTCCAGTCAGGACTCGCTGACTTTTCTTAGGTTCGCACCTTGCACTTTCCGGCCAAATGGTCGGGATCGAAACTGTTAGATGTGTTTAAAACGTGTTAAAAATACATCTAACGGTTTTAGTGTTTTCGGACCTAATTTTGAACACATCTAACGGTTTGGATCCCGACCATTTGGCCGGGAAGTGGGAGGTGTGGACCTAAGGATCCGTCAGGGAGTCCTAACTATATATATATATGATCAACTTCCAATAAAGGCCCCTTATTGAACTTTTCCATGCGGACCTAGCCAATTTTCGTGTTTCCGGACCTAATTTTGACGATCCAAACCGCTCAATGTTTTTAAAACGTGTTTTCAATATAACGTTTTTATCAAAAACTGATCGGATCAAACCCTTCCGGGTATTTTTTTTTCTATGATTTCTTGCGGGGGCCCTTAAAAACAAGTTTTAAAAATATTGAGCAGTTTGGATTGTCAAAATTACCTAAGGAACAGTGAGATCCGCATGGTACGTTCAATAAGGGGCCCTTATTGGAAGCTCTTTGTATATATATATATTCCACTTTTGTTAAAGTCAGGGATCCATCTCATTCTCACATTTCCCGATTGAATTTTGATGATCCGAGCCGTTCAATGTGTTTAAAACATGTTTTTAAGGGTTCCCGCGAGGAATCATAAAAAAAAAAAAAAAAAAGGCCGGGAAGGGCTTCATTCGACCAGTTTTTCATACAAACCGTAGATATATATTGTATGAAAAACTGCTCGGATGAAGCCCTTCTCGGTCTTTTCTTTTTATGATTCCTCATGGGAACCCTTATAAACACATTCTAAACGCATTTGACGGTTCGGATCATCAAAATTCAATCGAGAAAGGTGAGGTCCTTACTTTAACAAAGTTAGGGATCCCCGACTAGAAGTTTTCCCAATATATATATATACTATAAGCTTCCCATCCAAACCAATAAAATTCGAACCCCGTTCGGACCTCATGGTTCCGGACCAAATCTCGACGATCCGAACCGTTGTATGGCGTTTTTATCAAAAATTGCTCCAATCAACCCCTTCCGGGTATTTTTTTTTTTTTGACGAATTCTCGCGATGGACCTTAAAAACACGTTTTAAACACATCTAACGGTTCGAATCGTCGAGATTTGGTTTGGAAAGTGACGAAAAAATAGTGGTCCGGATTTTTTTAAAATCCGGATGTCCGGACTGGAAGCTCTCTCTCTCTCTCTCTCTCTCTCTCTATATATATATATATATATATATATATATATATATATACGAAATGTATCCAATAAGGGATCCCTTATATAGCTTATGGGAGGGATTTTTTGTTCGAGATCAAATTTCGATGATCCGAACCATTAGATGAGTTTAAAACATGTCTTTAAGGTTTGACGCGAGGATTTGTCAAAAAAAAATACCCGGAAGGGCTTGATCCAAGCATTTTTCGATAAAAACGTATATGTAGGATATTGGAGTGGGCCCTTAAATTTTGCTTAAATTTTTTTGAGTGGGCCCTTAAATTTTGCTTAAATTTTTTGGCCTAAAACGGTCGCACCTCCTGCTTTAGGCCAAGGCCTGGCCCTGAGATTCACGAGGCCTTAAATGAGCTTGTGAAATGGGGCCTGATGTAAGATATTTTCAATTAATAATTTTGCTAAAAGTTTTTTTCAGTAACTAAGGTCATACGGCATAAAATATTTTCAATTAGTATTTATTTACTATATCACTAAGCACGAGTTACATAATGCAAATCACATTAGCAAATAAGTTCACTAAATTCAAAATTAAGTCGTTATTTCTCTTGTATGATGAATCTATTAACTCTTTTATCGTCATAGTTCATAAAAATATGAAAAGTAAAATTTTAACAAAGATAAGAAACCAAAAAAAAAAAAAAAAGTAGTAAAAAATGACATGTATTCTATTTAGAAATGAAAAAGTAAAAAAAAAATTGTGGCAAGCTATTTGTAACAAAAACCAAAAAGAAAGAAGAAGAAAGGTTAACGGAAGTGAATATAGTTGGGGGATTTTAACCCTGGTCCTTTATTCAAAGACTTAAATTGGGGCCCAAACACCAGTCATAGAGCTATCACAGCCAACCGTCATTGTTGCATGCTAGCTACTTAATATATACTGTATTACTTTTCTACAAATTGGGGGCCCTAACTTTGGGCCCAAAATTGGAGGCCCAAAGCAGCCGCTAGTGGGCTTGCCTGTAGGGCCGGCCCTGACGGAACAATAAGATATGTGTAACGTTATATGTCCGGTGTGGTACGCACCGGCCAATACAGACTGGTACGGGACGAGATTCATAACATTGATCCAAACCTCAGCTCGCTTGGATTAGCTATAGAAAAATAAGTTGTTCAAGATGTGCGGTAAAATGTGCTGCAAAGCTCGTTTATAGAGGCTTGGTTGGTAAATGAACCGAGCTCAGCTCCTTTTTCGGGCTCGAGTTTTAGGCTCCTTTAGTAAAAGAGTTGAGCTCGAGCATATAAAACTTAGCTTGTTTGCACCCCGAATACGATGAACCACCACATAGTCTCACAAAATTAATGACATTACCACACGAACAAATCTTTAGAGGTACTTGACCGACAAGGGTTTCGATTCTGCACTTCGCAGAATTGCATTCAAGGAACTCCATTTGGCTGCAGAGTGCAGATTCTACAATGAATTTGGTAAAAATGCATTATGAAGAAAGAACCGAATAACGTATAATCCACAAAATACCACTAGAGGTGTTTAATAGATTCTAACTATACTTTCATGCACATATTATCCCAAGACTTCCAGAGATTCTTACAATAACCCAAAAATCATACAAAGATGCCGTTAAAAAAAACATCATACAAAGATATTTGATCCAACCAACAATCCACCCCCTGTAAGATGAGACTTCATCATTATAATTCACTAAATGGAACAAAAGGCCAAGCCTGTTACTATATCTTCATGAGAAAAGATATAGACACCTGGTACGAAGAGAGAGAGAGAGAGAAAGAGAGATCCAACCAACACAGGAGTACTTAACCCGTTTTTATACATCAGCGCATCAAGATAAAGTCAACTGTCAAAACAACCATCTTTCATACATGCACTCAACCTTTATAGCAAAGGCTAAAACACCCCAATTAAACAAACCAGTGGCTTTTCAAAAAAAACAAACCAGTGGTTCATAAACACAACTAAGATAAGGTACCAGAGAGTTTCACATCTCTTTTCAACATAAACAGAACTTAAGCAGCAGGAGTAACGGTAGTTGGCCAAGAGTGCTTTCCTGCCGCAGACCACACTTTGTAGCGCAACGTACCCTCAATCCTGTCCACCATCTTTCCTTCTTTTATGAACAAAAAAGTCGGCGTGGTCTCCACCGCCTCCACCGCCCAATCCTCAGCAACAGACTACACAAAATATCCGTTTCTAGTTAGAAATTAAGATACCCAGTTGTCAAGCTACACATTGCTATGGGAATGCAACAAGGAGTAAAGGGGCGTATATTTGGTTACCTTCAATTCATCAACATCGATCCTGACAAATATGACATTGGGCTTAAGCCTGGCCATCTGATCCAGAATTGAACCTACCCGACGGTATGGTCCACGAAATTTTGTTGCGAACTGCACCACCACCTGTCACACAAAGTTGGTATTTTCTTAGGGTAGATGAGTATTCAAGCAAGCGACAAGCGGAAACTACACAAGGCATGAAATTTTACAGACATAAACACATTCAAGTTCACAAGAACCACATCAAGCATTAATGAAGGATAAACACAGTACAGATTACATCACCGAGTCATTCACCATACTGGTATTTTAGAGCATCTCCAGTTCCAAAAGGAAAATAGTTGCCTATTGTCTAAAGGTAGAGTTAGTAACACCAAAATACAGATGAAATTACACTTGAATACGAGTCCATTTTCATAAATCATATTTGATTGCATGAGATGCCATAGCTTCCACCATTCTACATTCACACTCACGTTGTGCGAGACAAAATGACTAAGAAAAGGAAGAAGGTAAAAAAATATAAAAATTAGACAAATGCGATATGATTTTCCTCAAAACTAACCTATAATTGCAGGAGGGGATGACCCAACACAACAATCTCCCCTGGGCGGCGTACTAGAAGAGCTCCTACCCATGACCAAAAGAGTTCCTGCCCCGTTGCGACCACATCCAGAATACAAGGGGGGCAGTACTATAAGGGGTGAACAAAACTCGGCCCATCAGGTTCATAGGGAGGAGAAGATCTCAAACCCAAAGACCACTTGTTCCCCAAACCCGTAAGATTGAGACCTGAACTACGCCAAGATACCACACATGGAGATAAATGAACCTACTCAAAATGGTGAATTTGCACTTCCTTTTAAAAAATATTACCAGTTGCATTGGCAAAAAAAAAAAAAACAGACATCAAATCTTCAAAATTTATATGAATGTTCTGCATGATAAGACTAAATTTTTAACGAAGTATATATATATATACACACCCACCTTCCTATGTGGGATCCCACACTTAACAAAGTGTGGGACTCCCATTTCCGGATCAAATTTCGACGATCATTCAATGTGTTTAAAACATATTTTAAGGGTCTACGCGAGGATTCGGTAAAAAAAATACCCGGAAGGGGTTCATCCGAGCAGTTTTTCATAAAATATATATCTACGGTTTCTATGAAAAACTGCTCGGATCAAGCCTTTCCAAGTATTTTTTTTTTACGAATCTTTAAGTTGGCCCTTAAAAACACTTTTTAAACGCATTGAACGATTCGGATTGTCGAAATTTGATCCAGAAATGAGAGAATTGGGTAACCCACACACTTTGTTAAAATATGGGATCCCACATAGGAAGCGCACTATATATATATATATGGTAGCATCTCAATCGACTAGGTGAACAGGTAACCATAACATAGCAATTCATATTTGCGGGATAAGTGAAAGGATTATTTCCCTTGATATGCCTACAAAATCCCCAGATCCATACGTGCACACATAACCACAGAAGTCATGTATACATGGGCTCGGCCCACCTCTTTTCTCCTCGCTGGGCCAGAACGATCGGCCGAAGGGTCTCTGGGCCGAGCAGTCACGTATATCTGGGCTCAGCCCACCTCTATTCGATCACCATCTCCCCGAATCGTCAGGTTTGGATACTGGTACGGGTCGGCAAGCCTAACAGTACGATACGTAGGCATCTTGCCCACGTGCCAGCAGCCACTCACCAATCGACACGTCAAGTGTACAGTCAGCCGAACGGTTACTCAGGCGCGTGGGGGCGTGGTGGTTCTAGAAGCTTCTAGAGTCACCCTTGCATGTGCATGCAACCATTTATCCTAACACGTCATATGTGACGTATGCCGATCCACTATCGTGCACGCAATGGGCATGTCCCCACACACTATATAAGGTACTTCAATGATCTTAACTGGTACGTTCAATTGAACCCTCAAACCCTAAACTCTCTTTACTTCATCATTGCTTTCCTTCTCACTTCCACTACTAAATCAACCATCAGCGTGCCTTAACGGACAGCAACCACTGTTCGGTAAGGCGCTCACTGTTCGGTAAGGCGCTCACGTGGGTGTTTCATGTGCAGGAGCAAATCCACCGTATTAGTTATTACACCACCCTCCTCTCAGACCGACCAGACTATTCATGAGAGTCTCATCCACCGGATCTCCGCCCACCACGATTACCATAAAATACGCGAATCAATTATGCAAGTGAGAGGACAGACATCGAAATGAAGCCAAAGAAACATAGGACTCCTTTTTAAGATAAACACACGAAGAGATAAACACAACCCATTATCACATGACAAACAAATTTACAAATGAAAGAACAACAGAAATTGCAAATAAAAGCCCATTGAATACAGAATTCTTTTCGACGAAAATGCTCAAAAAATGAATTATTACCAATTTTACATAACTTATCAACATAAAGCCAAGAAAGCCCATCAACACATGACAAGCACATTTACAAAGAAAAAAACAAAAGAAAATCGCAAATAAAAGGTTATTAAATACACACTAAAAATTGCCGAAACCGTTCAACAAAGAGTAATCACCATTTTTTGTCAAGATAAACCCGCAAAGAATTAAACAGAACCCATTAATAATATTAAAAGGTTATTAAATACACACTAAAAATTGCCGAAACTGTTCAACAAAGAATAATCACCAATTTTATCAAGATAAACCCACAAAGAATTAAACAGAAAAACCTATCAAATTTATAAACAAACGAACATCAGAATATTGCAAATGAAAACGCATTAATAATACTAAAGAAAAAATCGACGAAACTGCTGAAAAAAGGACCAATTTTTTGGACTCGTTTCCCTCCTGCAGCAGTTCGTTCCATCGATCGACGGTGTGGCAGCAGATGACCTGGCCCTTCTCTGAAGCCATTTCGACTTTCGATTACAAGATTTGCAAAATAAATTCGCGCAGAACAATGCTTGAGGCAATTGTTAAACCAAAAAAAATGCTTGAGGCAAAAAGCCAACACGGTATTTATAGCGAACCCTAACGCGTGTATATTCACCAAAATGTATCGACATACATGATAATTACGGAAAAGCCAGTGCAAGGAATTTGGACCAAGGTTGTGAATCCCGTACCGTACCGGATTTGTGTAAATCCGGTATCCTATCTTTCAAATTCCGTCCCCGGAGTAAATAACGATGGTTACCGGAGCATACCGGTATTTCCGGAAGATACCGGCCGATAAGATGGTACCGGAAGTTTCGTCCGAGATTGTGCAGGTCGTTCTGAAGAAGATGAACGGACGATCAATGCGAGAATCAGATCGGTGCGAGAGGGATTTTTTTGCCGTCGGTTCAGATCTGAGAGGATGCGATCGCTTTGAGAGAGAGGGGGAGGGGGTTCGTACTTGTTGTACCTTTAGTCCTCAAAGAAGGCCATGGCTGAATCCGTTCATGGAGGAGAAGAGAGAGGCGGACAGGCACACAGGAAGAGGTAGAGCAAATGGGACTGATGAAGGCGACTCTCACTTTTAGGCAGAAGTAGAACTTTATACAAATGAATGATAACCCTAAAATGACAAATTGCAAACTAACCTTTATCTCTCTCTTTTTTTTTTTTTTTAACAGACCTTTATCTCTCGTTTGTACTAGAGTATCATTATACATGTTCTGAATGTTGGCAACATTGAAATTATCTTATCTATTCTTTTCTATTTTGTTTTTGGCATTTAAACTCACAATTTTCAATAAAATATATTATACAATGGGGAGGAAAGTAATTTTGAGTGTCTAGTGAAAGTTTATGTAATGATAAATTTAATGGTTTGGGGAAAATTATTAATTTTTTAACATATACACAGATAGTACCACTAAATCCGAAATGGTACCAGTACCGTACCGTACCAATAAAAAAACCGTTACTCTATTCGGTACGGGATTCAGAACCTTGATGTGGATACAGTGTGATGCGTTAGTACCTAGTAGGATACGCCAAATGGTTGAGAAATGGGAATTCGGGCATTTAAGTAGAACTATGGGTACACCAAATGCATAGCGCATTGTGTGAGACCCATATTATAATTCCCCACAAATAATCGGAGCAGTATAATTTGTTTAAACTATTTTTTAAAGGATTCTTGTGAAAAATCACTTCGGTCGGATATCAGTTATTTGCTCAATTTTTTGATAGGAAATTAAGCAAAAAATCGATCAATTCCTTATCGATATTCAATTGAGGTCACAACGGGAGTATAGTGTCTTGGGTCACTACGAAGACCTCAAGTGTGTATAAATTGGTCCAATTATCCGGCTATCAAAAGGAAAATATAGAATAAATAAAATATGAATAGTGTTGCAGCCTTGGAGGTACAGGTTTCATTAATTGAAAACCGGCCAAAAAGGAAAGTGAAAATAGTTTTGCACTTTAATTTGTTTTCTTTTTCTGAAAACTAGATATCCGAACAAACTTGCATTTACCTCGACTAATTCTGATGGACCTATCCCACCGTCTAATATCGGGGACCCCGTTTGATTTTCATTTCACTTTCTTATAAATGCATTTTCGGTGAAGATAATAAGGGTATCAACAAAGGGTACTGAAAATATACATAGCGGCATGCGGCGCCCATTTTTGGGTCCCACATGAATAATCTGAACCGTTTAATAATTTTAAACTAATTTTTCGAGTGTCTCCTAAAAAAATCAGTTTTATTGGATATGCATAAGTGACTGATCTAAACTTCTGAATTCTGAAAGAGCAATTGGTCACTTACACATATTCAATTGAGCTATTTTTAACAGAGACACCCAAAAAATTATCGTAAAATTATTGAATGGTTTGCATTATTCGTGTAGGACTCAAAAGTGAGCCCTGTCTGCCGCTATGCACATTTTCGGTATCCTATGAATCGGTACCCATAGTTGTGTCCAATGTGTCCAATGCATACTTTTATTGTTATAGGAGATTTTATATATAATAGCATATTTATTGAAGCACACAAAAGGACAAATATTTGAATTGGATTTATAAAAAAGTTGGCGCGAAAATCCATCTATATATACTATCCTGATTTGGCAAAGAAACATAAACATGTTTTTTGGTTTATGTAGCAATAAACCATAAACTCCTTTGATTTCAAATAGTTGTTTATTCCACTCTTTATAAAGAGATTAACGGCACACATAATTACACGTGTCACCAAGAAACCCAAAAAACCACCACATGTTTTTTTGCCAAAGGAGCATGGTTTATTGGCCCCAAAAAAACCAAAAAACATGTTTATGTTTCTTTCCCAAATCAGGCTGAGTAGTTTGCGTTTGTGTAAATGGTTGATCTAAACGTCAAGATTTCATTCATAATTTAGGATCCTAATTTTCAAATGAGAAATTCAAATATTGGATCACTAACTTACGCATAGTCAATGGAGCTGAATTTTTGCAAAGACATTCAAAAAAATTATTTTAAAATTAATGAACATTTCGGATTATTCGTGCGCAACCCAAAAAATACCCCACAAGCCGTTGTAGCTTTTTGGGACCCCTTTGACACTGCCTTATGGTTAGAGTAGGCGCGAGCTTGAATCTTAGTAGCGGTAACTTCCTACTGCGTTAATTCTTTAGCGTTCGGGTCGCGGTAGGTGAATTCATCGTGATATCGAGCCCCTTTGATACGGGTACCCTGTACTTGGGAATGTGTATTTAGCCTTATTCTTTCGCGACGAACATCCCTTCGCGGTGTTGACTTCTTCAGTACATAGACTTTGTGTGCTGACTCTGACGTGTCCATTAGTGGACTTACTTCCGACGTGGCAGACCTGGATTGGTCAGTCAACGCTTATCCGTGGTCCAATTAGTCCACGAGCTGACCCATCCTACAAACCCCAAATCCTAATTTTCTAGAATTTTTTTTTTTTTTTTAAAAGTCTCAAATCCTCTTTCCCCTCTTACTCTTCCACATGTCTCATGACTCCCACCCCATCTCTAACTTCCCTATATTCTCTCTCTACTTCCATCTGCTTTATTTTTTTTTACTTTCACAGCCGTAGCAATTGAATGGATTTGTTACGAGTTCGTTACAAAATTTTGTTCTTTTTTTAGCATTGTGCCCGTTGATGCACAGGACAACATAGAAAAAAAGTTCACATTAATATACTTTTCGTTCCCTGAGGGTAGAATGCTAGTTACCCTTAAGCAAATGTGAGACTTATAGAAAAGGCGACAATACATACTCATATTTGGGTGTGTGATACACATCCCAAAAAATGTTACGAACCGATTATCTGTTGTGAATAAAAAGTTAAGATTTTTTTAATATAAGATTTACGATTTTTTGTTTATTATAAAAGTTACGAGATGCACCAAAATATGATGAATCATATTTCTGAAAAGTTAAGAATTTTAATATAAAGTTACAAAACGCTAAAAATTGTTACGATTGTCCTGAGCAGGGGCGACTCCACCCGAGAAATAAGGGGTCAGCCGACCCCAAGGGAGAAAAAGAATTACTACTAATTATATTAATTTTTTTAAAATATTCATAAATGAACCCCCTAAATTTGGTGGTGACACCACCAGAAGAGTTTTCACTGTTTGAACTCTTACATGGAAGAGTTTAAATTCTATGCACGTGCAAATTTTCAACATAGGGATTTCGACTAGATGTACATACAACTCGGCTTTTTGACTTGTAAGCACTATTGGCACAACGAAAAAGGATGGAATTTTTTTATCAATTTCGCTTGAGAATTGAAACCTATCTTTGAAGACTTATTATTTCCTAACAACGGCTGATATTCATTCTCTTGTATATTTTGTGAACACGGATCTCAATCTCCAAAACCATCTGAAAAACCGTGTGAGATTTTTCCTTTTGGTATAGTTTGTTTGAGTATTTGAGTCTTTGTCACTCGTTTTGTTCTTTTGATAATGGGAGATTGATCTGTCTTGCTAGGTTGAGCCTTTAATGTAATTTTTGTTTTTGAACTGCAAAATAATTTTTGCTGGAACAAGATTTTTAGTTGCCACTACTATGACGTTTTTCTTTAATTTATGGTTGATAAAAGTATTTGATGTTTATGACTGACTCCACACTTCCGAACTCCTGGAGTCGCCACTGGTCATAAGGTGGCACAATATGGACCATAAAATAAGTACATATGGTACACACTTTTAGTACTGGGTGTGTATTATTGTAGCCATTCCCTTTATGGACTTATATACCTTCTAATGTTTAATTATATCTTTAAGCAAAGTAGGATAGAGGTGACTATTCACCTTCTCAGCAGGCCAACTTTAAGATAATTCATCATTAATCTCTCTATGAATCTATAAAAAAAATTCAAAGATTAAATCTCATGACTTAGGAGTTTATAAACACACTTGGACCAACTTCAAGAGTTATTAGGGCCCGCTTGAGTTTTAGCTCAAAGTTGCCAAAAGAATCTCGCTTCAAATCCCATCCATTTTCCCCATTATAAATTGATCGTAATCTGGCACATTATTTTTGTAATAAATAATTCCTGTAAAAAAATTAAATTAATTGGATATTAGTAACTATATGTTCGGATACCATTTATATGGATGACCAATATCGTTTGGAGAACACACTGTAAGAAAAATTTGTCTCAATTGTGTGTCTACCAATTTCCAATGATTATATTTTTTGTGCCCATAATGTGCTCAACATTTCTTAAAAATGAGCAGTTTCGATCCCAAATGAAAATTTCAGATGACCCACAATTAAGGTCACTACAAGACCTTATATTGGCAAGAATTAATTGCCCTTGACCTCTCAATTGGAAGTGCATTATACTCAAACTAACCATGAATTTTTTTAAAAAACATTTTTTTTAGCGCCAATAGAGAGAATTACCATAGATGAACCAGCAAACAGGGGTACAACTGTATAACAATGTATCAAAGTATCAAAATACAGACCAACAAAAAAGATAGAAAAAACAAAAATGTCAAGAGGCATCCTGAGCAAGCTGGTCTCCGTCTCCTGTATCTAGGTGGGAGATGAAAACAGCAAGAGCTTGGCTGGCGAGAAAATGAGCTCTATCAACCTCTATGAGTGAAACCTTAGAGATCTGGCAAAAAACAATTCAATTTGGTTCTTTTGGTGGTTGGCTATTGGAAATCGCTCGATGATTTTTAGATTTCAGTTAGTATTTCAATTAATAATAGATAATTATGGACCAACAAATTCATGTTATACAACGATAGTGTATCAGGGACGAATATGAAAACCGCAAGAATTACTAACAGCAAAAAATAATAACTTTGTCAGAATGAGTATCAGTATATAACGGTTAAATAACCCATCTGTCAAATTTATACCTTCACACCATTACAACAATAACGCGGAATTTTTACCATTTTTTCACATTGCAACTTACCCAATTTTGATAACCATTGGGAATTGATTTTTGTACTCTGTTTTATCATCCATATTTTATTTTTAAGTTCTTATTCGCATTAATTTATTACTATAATGTGAGAAAATGAACTATAAAAGAGTAACATTGTAAATGCACATGAATATGAATGAAAGAGGAGTTCCGATATATATATATATATATAATGAGAGTGCCAAAACCATTGCCTGCCCTGTTGGCATTTGGATATTCTATAAAAGAAAAATTATGGATGGTCTTATAGCATTGCCATGTGGTGCTCCAATACCTCTTAACATCATACATTCTTGTGGAGTCCATCACTAAGCACCTCACAAGAATGTGTGATGTGTAGAGGTGCACTTAATTACCGAGTGCAAACATTTTTAACTCATATTCCAATTGTGCAAACAAACCAAAAACATTTTCATAATGAGTGGAGTCCCAATGACCAGTTGAGATGACTTGGTGGAGCCATTAGTGGACTCCTCATATGGGTAAGACTAGAGAAATGCTCGTGCCTAAAGGCACGGCGCGTTGAGGTTGTTTGAACTCAATTTGATGAACTATCGATTGTTGTGTTAATTTTAATATTTTACAATTTATGTTTTATTGGAGTTAAATAAATATCTTGGAGATATATTTGGAGTTTGTTTTGACTTGGTCTAGTTCAAGATTCGTTCACTACGGTTCTTCAAACTGAAACTTGCTAACACTAAGTGTAGGTTCAAGTCCGGAAGACACCTATGCCCATTGCGCAGTAAAAGCACTCTTGTAAAATTTTAAATTATGTGGGGGATTGTTGTGTTAATTTTAATATTTTACAATTTATGTTTTATTGGAGTTAAATAAATATCTTGGAGATATACTTGGAGTTTGTTTTGACTTGATCTCCTAATTTATCTCCACATAATCAAAAGTTCCACAACAAACTAATGTTGGCTGCTTCCTAATTTTTCTCCACAATATTAGAAGATAGCTGGATTATCTCTAACTAATTTTACGTTGGTCTTCTGTGCCTATATATACTCGATATATTTCTATTGGGTGTGTATCCATCTTTACTACCTATATAAGTTGTTCGGCTGGCTGTTGGGAAATACTAACCAACAGACTTCACTCTTCTAATTTTCCTCAATTATTCTCTTTCATCACTGTAGCACATAGTCCAAATGAGTATCTTATATGTTACGATTTTCTTCCACTATAATGATCCATTATTTTATATTGACATTTTGAGTGTCGGGAAACTACAAATGGTTCGTGAGTTTAATTCACTGTACAGAAGAAAACTCGAAGGTCGTTGTATCTTGGGGAAGGAGTACCATTCAACCCCGTGCAGGAGGGGGTATATCATTCCTAAGGAGAGCGCGTTTCGCGTGCCTCGACCACCCCACAGGCTTTTCTAATCCTTTCTCTATTTATTTAATTTCCTTAATTTGTTTGATGAATATCATTTAGAATTATTATTCTATCAGAAATTCCTATTCCATACATTTTCTCCAACAATTGCCTCAATGACTTTCGTTTTTGTAGCTCAATGGCTTCGTGTTAGCAAGGGCGGAGCTATCCTTTGTGTGGGGTGGGTTTTAGCCCAAGGTAAAGTAAAAAAACACTAAAAATTTACATGTAAAATTTGTCCAATAAAAAATTAATATAGGTTAGCCCATATAAATTTTTATTATATGAATTAGCCCAGGACAGATTAGATTCCCGGTTCCGCTATTACGTGTTAGTGTTGTGATTTTGTTCTAATAAATTAACTGTGCCTAAAGACACATCAGTTTGCACTTTACACACAATATACATGAAGTAGCATACTCCACTTTTCCATCTCTACAAACAAACTACTACTCCAAAATTTTCTGGTCTCCAATTAGTCCGTAATCAGGAGCCATCTAACCAATTCCAGCAAATGAATTAAAAAAAAAAAAAGAACAGTCTTAGACAACTAATGTATACATTAAATCTTTGAATTTGAAGTGAGAATAATGCATAATCAAACGGGATTCCTACTCAAATTCCATTTTTCGAATGTCCCCTCACTCCCCTCCTTCGAAGCCAAAAACCAAAGCACCACCCTTTCTAACTCTAAATAAGTACTTTGATTCGTTGAGTCAAGTTTCTTTTAAAAAATACAAAGCTGCTATGGCGGTTTTAGAATAGGGGCGCGGTGTGGTGTGGGTTCACGATGGGAAACATGCCCTCGGCAGATCCTCTGTAGAAAAATGAAAACTTTATACGTACAAAAGATGAAAATTTCTGGGGATATCTCTCATTGAACAAAAGAAAGAAATTAAAATTTGAGCGAGGGACACATGATTACAGACTTCAATATTTGCGTTAGTAACCCTATTTGTCGAATTAATGGATAGGAAAGTTTCAGAGAGAAAGGCGTTTAAGCAAAAGGCGAGGGCTGACTGAACTTTATACAAATTCTTCATATCGACAATTTATCAAACACTTGGTGGGTATTATGAAATGTACAAAACAGATTACAGTCCAAGGGAAAAAAAAAAAAACAGACCAAAATAGAAGAAAGCAACAGTCATGAGGAATTTTAGGGAAAACTCTCTCGAATTTTGCATAAATTTTGAATCTTACCAGTAGGGCTTGCATGCGTGAGAGGCAGAGATATTGCCTGTGGGTAGATCGTAGGAGAGAGGGAAAGAGAAAAAAAAATAATAATTAGCCATTGGACGGTCAAATTTCACTCCTCTCTAAGTAATTTTAGCCATTGATTTAAGTCAACCTCAATCTATACCCTTGAATCTTAGTGCAATCAAATTTCAGACGTTAATTTTGGAATAAAATTTTTTGGACAGTGTGGATTTATGTCTGGATTGTTGGAATTCAAAAACAGAACTTCCTTAAATTTTTGGACGGTGTAGATTTATGTTTGGATTAAAAAACTGAGCTGGAATGCTTGGTTTGTTTCGGGCAAAATTTTTTTAATGAAAATATCGTTTGATACATGAAAGACGAAAAACTATTGTCAATGGAAATTATTTTTTGTTGTAAATAGGAAATTATGGGCTCCATATATTGGATGTGTATGCCATGTGTATGACTTATACACTTAGGTCTCGTTTGTTTGATCGGAGATAAATGGATGAGATATGAAATCCCTTGGGATATGAGTGAGATATGAAATCCTTGGGATATTGCTCAGGATATCAATGAATGGAGAAAATTCATATCCGGTTTGTGTTCGACGGGATATCAGCAGTGGAAAGCATTTTTTTGCATTAAAATGGGGAAATCCCATCCAAATCCCCCCCCCCCCCCCACATTTTATCCACCGTACGGATCGGGATAAAACTTGACCCGGGATATGATATCCCATCCAAATTTAGGAAACAAACACCGGATTTTGGGTCCCACGGGATTTGATATCCTATCCCACCCTCCAAATCCCCCCAAACAAACAAAGCTCTTTGAGAGTTTCATTTTTAGCTTTTCATATTCGGCTTTTTAGCTTTTTGGATTATAGTCAGAATGTATTTTGAATCTGGTAAGAGTGTTTGGGAGAAATATGCAGAATGCATTTTGCAACATGGGTAGTGTTTGGGAGAGAGAATGATGATAAAAATGAATTATGGATTGATTGTTTACCATTTTGCCCTTGTTTCTTTATTATGGTATTAAAAATGTGTTTGAATACCATTTTAACATTTTTTTTTCAAGTTATATTTGGGAAATATTTTAAGCAATTAAAAATATATTCACTGTGTTTGGTTTAGAATTTTGAGAAGAATATTTTTGGAATTTTTTTTGAGATAGTGTTTGGATGGGTTTT
>JAXBDA010004374.1:0-29284 GCA_036023075.1 Gaultheria prostrata | reverse complement strand
AAGTATATACTTCCGTTGGGAGATAAAAATACCTCTATCAGACCTTGCCACTTCCATTCCAAGAAAGTATCTTAGTGATCCTAAATCCTTAATCTCGAACTCTTGAGCCAGACTAGACTTGAGATTAGGAATCTCATCCACATCATTGCATGTCATTATTATATCAACTTAAACAATAAGGACATCAATCTTACCAGCACCTTTCTTGATAAACATAGTATGATCTGCATGACTCTGTTGGTATCCAAACCTCAACATAGCCTTCGAAAACCTGCCAAACCAAGCTCTAGGTGACTGCTTCAACCTATAAAGAGCCTTTTTCAATCTACACACCTTTCCTTCAGTCTGAGATGAAGAAAAACCTGGTGGGATAGCCATATACACCTTCTCCTCTAACTCACCGTGGAGGAATGCATTCTTCACATCGAACTGTTGGAGAGGCCAATTCAAATTGGCAGCACAAGAAAGTAAAGCTCGCACAGAGTTCATCTTTGCTACTGGAGCAAACGTCTCCTCGTAGTCAATACCATAGGTTTGAGTGAAACCTTGGCAACAAGTCTCGCCTTGTATCGCTCAACTGTACCATCAGCATTCTGCTTGACAGTGGAAACCCATTTGCATCCCACTGGCTTCTTCCCTTCCGGAAGTGATACTAGCTCCCAAGTGCCATTCTTTTTCAAAGCCGTCATCTCCTCTACCATAGCTCCTTTCCACTTGGGTATAATGAATGCATCCTGCCAATTCTGTGGAATAGATATAGAAGAAAGAGACGAAACAAAGGCATGGTATGGAGGAGATAAACGATCATAAGAGACAAACTGGGAGATAGGATGTTGAGTACATGATCTAACACCTTTCCGAAGAGCAATAGGAAGATCATCAGTATTATTAAGAGGAGGTTCAATGGGAGAAGAGTCATTACCAGATGAGGCAGCTGAGGAGTCCGGAGCTGGAGTAGGCGATTGTGATTGACAAGGTGGTATCATACATGAGGACGTTCTGTTTTTCCTGCTGTAGGTTTTGAGGTTAGACCCTTGCAGCCGTTGTATAAATCCCTCATCATCACCACCAATGTCATGTATTGCTCTTTCGGCAGATATTTGTTTCTCTCCAGACTTCTCTTTCTCCCCCTCACCATGATTATAAAACAGTCTCTCCTCATCACCGTGATTATAAAACAGGTTCTCCCCCTCACTATAAAACATCTCTTCCTCCTGCTTATGCTCCCCCTGAAGAGATGGAGTGGAGGGAGAGAAAAAAGACTCTGTTTCCCAAAAAGAGACATCCATGGAAACAAAAAACTTCCTAGAGTGAGGATCATAACATTTATAGCCCTTCTGGGTAGGGGAGTACCCAACGAAAACACATTTATAGGCTTTAGGGCCTAACTTGCCACCAGAGGGATGAGGAACATGAACAAAACACACACAACCAAAAACACGTGGGGGAAGAGTTGTGACACGAAAACTACTAGGAAGACACTCAAGAGGAGTTTTAAAGTTAAGAACACTGGATGGCATGCGGTTAATAAGATGAGTTGCAGTCAAAATGGCTTCTCCCCACAAGTATTTGCGAACATTCATGGTAAATAAAAGAGAGCGAGCTACCTCAGCCAGATGACGATTTTTGCGTTCAGCAACTCCATTTTGTTGTGGAGTGTCAACACAAGTCGTCTGAAACAAAATACCATTTTCATCCAAAAAAGCCCTAAAACTCTTATCTATATACTCAGTACCATTGTCACTACGGAGAATTTTGATATGCATATCAAACTGAGTGCGTATCATCGCACGAAACGATTTAAAACAAGAAAAAACTTCATTCTTTGACTTAAGTAAATACACCCAAGTGGCACGAGAATAGCAATCAATAAAAGTGACAAACCACCGATGGCCTTTAAAAGAAGTAACAGGTGAAGGACCCCACACATTAGAGTGGACAACCGTAAATGGAGTCACTCCTATTATTAATAGGAGCATAAAAGGAACGTTTATGTTTACCAAACTCACAGGCTTCACATAAAAACTGACTCCGAGAACAGCGTTTAGTTAAATTAGGAAAAAGTTTCGCCAAAATCCCAAAAGAAGGATGACCTAACCGTCGGTGCCACTGATGTAACATAGGGAAAGGTGAACCAGTATGTGCTTGCAGAGCTAGACCACATGATCAGGGTGAATGAGATGAGGGAGGTTCATGTTCTAAAAAATAGAGGCCACCATGCGCTCAACCACTGCCAATCACCTTCCCCGTATCCAGTTCCTGAAAAACACAATGGGTAGGAAAAAATGTTACGGAGCAATTTAAAGATTTGGTAAGACTACTAACAGATAGAAGGTTAGTAGAAAAATTGGGAACATGAAGAACTAAAGAAAGAGAAAGGGTTGGAGAACAATGAATAGAACCTTTCCCCGAAATAGCAAATAGAGAACCATCAGCAATTCTAACATTATCTTTACCAGAACATGTAGAATAAGAGTCAAAGAAAGATGAGGAACCTGTCATATGATCTGTTGCACCGGTATCTATTATCCAGGGAGAAGAGCTAGAGGCAGTATGAGCATCAGCAAGTATACCTTTGTGAGCAAAGAAATTAAATGGCGTAGGAGCTGATGTGGAAGCGGAAGCTATAATAGATGGAGAATCAGCCTGAGCCATAAGGCGCCTGAGAACTTGCATCTCTGCCGGAGAAAAACCATCAACCTGAGTGGTTGTGGAGGTTTTGGCAGCCCCCATCATATCAACAGACTAAAGGTAGTAACACACTGCTAAAAAAAACACTGCAATAAAAGGACCCAGTCAAGTCTGAAGCCAAATAGTCGATACTGAGCCAACCCAAAGGGTTTTGAAGACAGCCCAGTAGTTTTGGAAGCACACAGTGGTTCTAGTGTAGAAAACAAGAGTGAGCCCAGTAGGTCAAGATGCCAGACGACACCAGAAAAGAGCCAATCAGAAGCTGGTGGTGGTAACCCAGTGAATTTCGAACACAGTACACCTCGTATGGTGAACACAGTACACCTTGGATAATGAGATGTACGAAACCCCAGTGAGATACAACTCAAATTGAGGAAAAAAAGTCAATGTTGAGTGTTGTAGAGTCCAGATCGAGTCAACCAGCAACAAAGAGGATCAAAGAAGACCAACGAAGTAAAAAATAGGTCTCACGGCAGTCAGAAAGCATCCAGCGAGCAACAATCAATCGATGGTCTGTATCGACCGAGATAACTCAGTTAGTGCCGAGTGCTGGAGTCCAAATCAAGACTAACTAGTCACCTTCGAGCGCTATAGAGGCCAGAACGAGATTACTCAGTCAATTTCGAGTGCTACAGTGACTGAAAGGAGGTCGTACAGTGGTCGGTGACTCTAGCCGGAGATCGTCAGGGTTCACCGGAGTCCGGCGAGTGCTGTACGGTGGTCGTCGGAGGCTGGCGTACGGCGTACGATGGTCGCTGGTGAATATCGATCAACCACAGTAGTCGTGAGGGTCAACCACAGTAGTCGCGAGAGCCGTACAGTAGTTCTGGTGGAAGACGATGGCTGTACAGATGTCGTTGGAAGTCGTCTGTGGTTTTTCAACAAAGACCCAGCGGATTTGGAGTTCGTATGACCAGGAAACGAAGGGAGATGACGATGAAGGTCGATAACGAGAGACTCTCGATGGTGAATAATGACGGTAGATGGGGTTTGGTATAATGGCTTTGGTGGAGAAACACTCAACACACGATGAAGATGAAAGAACTGTTTGTGTTTGTGGGGAGAACACTCAACTCACAAAGATTGGATCTTTTGCTCTGCTCTGATACCATGTAAACTTAGACAAAGCAATTGAGAGGCAAAAGTTAGGGTTCTCTTCTCATTACGTAGTACTTATACAAGAGAGAAAAAGATAAATTACAATATGATCCTAAACTATTAATCTAATTACACGAGTAAATAAATATATCCTAATTATACGTTTACACCCACAACTTAACAGTTCTCATCATGATCTTACATACATAAGGTAGCTACGTACCCATGCCCCATAAGTGATATAAATCAAAGTGTTAAGATTTTACATTCCTCCAAAGTCAAAAGTGATGAAATAGTAAAGTTACAAGTTCATCTTTCAAAAATATGATACATAAGACGATCAAATAACTCTTTGAGTATGCCTTTAAAAAGATCAAACACTTCAAGCACTCCAACTCATGCTCCTTGGTTTATACTTGAAAATGATAGAGTGAGCTACACTAGCCCAGTAGAGAAATCTTCTACCATTTCTAAATGCATATGAGATGATATGAGCGCATGAATACCAAGGAGTCGAGAGAAAAACCACAACAAAAGCAATAATAGTATGCATTCATATAATTACCAAAAAAACAAAGTATGCATTCATATAATTAACCAAGAATTCCCATAAGCAAACGGTGTGTCCAAGAGGGGTCTAAATAATCTATTGGTACCCAACGTATCCCACAAGTATTCGTGTGTCTCACAAGTATCCATGTATCCCACAAGTGTCTGTGTCCACACACTTATTTCATATTCCCTTTTATTCATCCTATTAGTTACCAAATACTTGAGAATTTGGAATCCTCTTCCGAGTCTTTTGGGCCTTGTTGTACCCTTCGTTCCGAGTCTTTTGGGCCTTGTTGTACCCTTCCTAGCGATGCACCGAGTGGTGGTCCTAGTGGCTTACCTTACCACTTTGTCAATTGACTTCACCTATCTTTCGATTTACCAAGTGTCCGTTCACATCGGTTTCAATGATGTCGATTATGTCCTTCGTACTATGCCACTACGCGTTATCAAGTGTCTACAAGGTGTCATTTCATCATACTCTGTTAATAGTTGATAATACAAGTCAACAACCAAAACCCATAAATCAATGACATCAACAACCAAAATGCACTTAGGGGAGGGTAAATTATAATCAATCCAAGGGTGTTCGACAATCTAGATCAAGATTCAATCAAGGATTTAAATCAAACCCTAGAAAAGAGGGTTTTCAATAAGATCAAGAGGAATGAAAACCAAATTAGGAATTTACACTACACACGCGCACACACACACAAACACTTAGAAAAGGTGGAAGAAATCCCTACCTCAAATGGACATGAGCTTTGATCAAACTTGAACCAAAACCCTAACCTCCTCCCAAGCTTGAATCCACCAAGAAATGACCTCCCAGAGTGAATACACGTGAAACCCGGGCTCCACATGGTGTGTAGGTGATAGATTTTGAGTGGATCTAAGTGGTCTTGAGTGTTGGGTGAAAATTTGGTGTAGGGTTTTGAGTGGATCTAAGTGGGTCTCCCCCTCAAGGTATTTATAGTGTCAATAATTACACAATGCACCCTTGA
Source organism: Gaultheria prostrata (assembly GCA_036023075.1). NCBI lineage: Eukaryota > Viridiplantae > Streptophyta > Magnoliopsida > Ericales > Ericaceae > Gaultheria > Gaultheria prostrata. The sequence continues at coordinate 23,939 of JAXBDA010004374.1, read as the reverse complement.
AGTATCAAAATGCTACACCATCAAGTCCAAAACCCAAACATTTCCCACATTGACCAACATGTAAGCATTAAAATGCTATTTCACAATGTTCCCCAATTAAATTCAAAAAGTTTTTTGTAAAATTCCGGGTCTTTACACAGAGTAACACCACCTCTATCTTCGTTTCAAGCCAGCTTTGAAACCATCCGGCCAACGTAGCTGTGAAGGCAACAATGTATGGATTTGAAAATATGATGAAGGTTTTGTAAAGAATCAAACTAGAGCATATACATGAGAATTAGAGTATAGCTCTAGATTGACAAAGGATGATTGAATCTAATGAAATCAATTCATCCAAACTGCATAGAACCACAAGAGTATACAAGAGGAAATGTTTCTCTCTATAAAAGTGGGCTAATGCAAAAGGAGGTGCCCTAAAAATGAGAAAAATAAGCTTATAAGAAAATAGAGTGTCAAAATCTGATATAAACGAGAACTTATTTGAAAATTTTATTTTAAAAGACATTATTTTTAAATTTTCGTTTTGCAGAGCGGACAAAAATTCCAGTAGGGAAGGGAGTATGTTGTTCTCCCTTACCCAATCCACTTGTATGAGATTAGAAAAATTCATACGACTTTTTCCCTTTTGCAAAGGGAGGAGAGATATTACACGTTTTCCAATCCATATCATATTTTCGTCCTCATACGACTTTTTCCCTTCTGCAAAGGGAGGAGAGATATACACGTTTTAGAGATATACACGTTTTCTAATCCATATCATATTTTCGTCCTCATACGACTTTTCCCTTCTGCAAAGCGAGGAGAGATATTACACGTAAAAAGGGTGGAGAGATATACACGTTTTCCAAATTCCAATCCAAATCATCCTTTCATCCTTTTTGTCTCTGTTTTTTTATGATCCTCCCTTGTTGTCTCTCAATTACTCTCATATATATAAAAAAAAGGCAAATTCTAGAGATTGCCCAATGGATGGTCGTCTATGAGGCTCACGCGTACGGAGACAAATTATGCCTAATTAAGAACATGTTCTTTAAGTGTGATATGACACGCCTAAGTTATGTTTGCATTGTATGTCACGTGCATAATTTATGTGTTATATGTTAAGAAAATAGTTTGAGATTCATAAATTCGGTATTGGGTCAATAAGCAAATTTTATTGGGTCCCTTTTGGAAATGAAAGGAATGTTATCGGAGGGTTTATTTAGTAATTAGACGACCCATATTCTAGACAATTCCTATACTAAAAGAGAAAAAAATCAGCCCTCTTCTCTCACTCTGTCAACGTTATCTCTCTCTCTCTCTCTCTCTCTCTTCCACTCTTTTTCTCAAGAAATCTAGAAACCCCTCTCATCTTCTACTTCTAGGGCTTCAATCTTAGGAGCAATCAAGTCTCTAGAGCAAGATTAACTCTCAAATCCATCTCTCATACATATGTTTGAAGGTCTCAATCCATAATTTTACCGTAGAATTGGTAAGTTTCATTGTTTTAAGTTGAATCTTCAAGTATGTGCATGTACATATAGATTGCATTTGCATCTTTGAGAATTACTTGAATCTGTACCCATGCATGTTTTTTCAAGTGACTAATACCCTTAGCACTATTAGCACCAAACACTTTCTTGCAATGTTTACAAGTTGCTATGTCTTCAGATGGAACTCTTCCCTTAATTTTATCAAAATCGATCCATACCTTTGATGTAAGTTTTCTTTTCTTCCTTTCTAGTTGAGTTACATCTCCTCCCAGATAAAAAACATCATCTTCACCCTCCTCTCCACCAGTTGTTTCACTGGGATAGACATCCTATAATAGACAACATAATACTGAATAAAGGAAGAAAAAAAAAAAAAAAAAAAGACACAACTAGAAGTTACAATGACAGATTTCGATGATAAATATGGTTTCCTATCTCTAAATACAAGGGAAAACAAAAACTATTCTACATGGTAGGCCTATCAATGGACTGGATTGGATCCGAATCTGATAAAAAAAACTCGAATCCAAATCTGATTATAGAATCCAATAATCCGATAGTCCGAATCTAAGAATATGAATAATATTCGGATTCGGATAATCCGGATCAGATTCGATTGAAATCCGAATCCGAACTCACAAAAACAAAACCCTCTTTTTACACGTCATATCGAAAGCCGCCGCCTCTCTCTCTCTCTCTCTTAAAGCGATCGTCCACTACAATCTTGGGCCACAATCGATCTTCTCCGGCAACTGCTATTTACTTCGGCAACTTTCGTCATCTAAGAGGTTCTATGTGTGTGTGTGTGTTTGAGAGGTAAACAAAACCCTGTAGCCATAATCACTCACCGATCCATTCTTTTATATGTCACAGATCCATTCTTTTATATACCATCTGTGCTGATTTGATGAATCCATCAACTGTGATCTACATTAGGAGCGGATTAAATTTTAGTTTGGATATTTTGGCAACTGCGGTCATAAAAACGTCTTGTAAGGCTTTGTATGAATTAGGATTTCCAGACGGATTTTATGGCTAGTAAACAAAACCCTTGATTCTCTTTCTAATCACAACTATCAGGTTTCCTACTGTAAGGCTCTAACCTTTGAGTTTGAGATTGTCGGAGTCTAAGTGGATAGGGCTATCTATTTTTACACACCTGTTGAATGGGAATCTGGGATAAAGATGGTATTGATCACCTTTGTTCTGCACCAATAGGCGATCCCACGTAGTAGGCTTGTAAATGGACCAGATTGGATCCTGCATCGTCAACTCCGATAAAGGTAATCCGGGCCTAAAATTTTTGGATATCCGGCTTGAAGATCCGGATCCGATCCGGTTTTTTTCCCCATGCTGTTATGAAATAAAGTTCCTCGTGATTTAAAGGATGGACTTAGAGTTCTAGTTACTGAGATACAAAATAGGAAGGCTCTTCAATCTATCAAGAGGGACAAGGCCCCTGCCCTGATAACTAAAACAGGGAATTGTCCAGGTCCATAAATGAAATCCCAATGAATCAATAACATCCAAGTAGAAAGTAAAAGAGACACCAATAGAGCTGGCTCACTAAATCATCAGAGCTAAGCAAGTTTTTGAGAAAGATGCATTTGTCATCCAAATAACTGAGAGAGAGAGTATACTTAGACTACTAACATACTAATCATCAAGCCATCAGCATTAGAGAGTATTATCACTTAGTAATCAGAATACTACAAGAAGTCATCACCTACTCGAGTTGTTAACGTATACTACTAGAAAAACCACTGAACTGAACTAGAAATACTGCATGTGTTGCGAGATATAAGCTTGAACATAGGTTGTAGATTATTACAAAACACTTCCTCCTCCCAATTTCTTGGGTCTGTTTCCTTTTTTGGAAAGCTCAAAAACTTCTCGATATCTTTTAATTTATAATACTTTTTATATTCAATATGTATCTTGTTTGATATATTCAATATGTATTTGTAAAAAGTATTATAAATTAAAACTCATTGGGATTTCATTTATGGACCTGGACAATTCCCTGTTTTAGTTACAGGGCAGGGGCCTTGTCCCTCTTGATAGATTGAAGAGCCTTCCTATTTTGTATCTCCGTAACTAGAACTCTAAGTCCATCCTTTAAATCACGTGGAACGTTATTTCATAACAGCAGGGGGAAAAAAACGGATCGGATCCGGATCTTCAAGCCGGATATCCAAAATTTTTGGACCCGGATTACCTTTATCGGATTTGACGATGCGGGGTCCAATCTGGTCCATTTACAAGCCTACTACGTCGGACAGCCTACTGGTGTAGAACAAAGGTGATCACTACCATCTTTATCCCAGATTCCCATTCAACATGTGTGTAAAAATAGATAGCCCTATCCACTTAGACTCGGACAATTTCAAGCTCAAAGGTTAGAGCCTTACAGTAGGAAACCTGATAGTTGTGATTAGAAGGAGAATCAAGGGTTTTGTTTACCAGCCATAAAATCCGTCTGGAAATCCTAATTCATACAAAGCCTTACAAGATGTTTTTATGACCGCAGTGGCCGAAATATCCAAACTAAAATTTAATCTGCTCCTAATGTTGATCACAGTTGATGGATTTATCAAAACAGCAGAAATGGCATATAAAAGAATGGATCTGTGAGTGATCATGGCTACAGGGTTTTGTTTACCTCTCAGACACAGAGAGAGAGAGGAGAGAACCTCTTTGACAACGAACATACACCCATCATAGACAAATAGCGTTGTGGGAGCACTCTGGGTGCGCGTTGCGGCGCTGGCTCAATGCAAGAGCACTTCGGGGATGCGTATTGTGGCGCTGGCTCAATGTAGGAGCACTTCGGGGCACGTGTAAGTGTTCGCCCTTTACAAGTGGGCTTCGGGTGCACAATACATATTTGATTAATAAAACAAGGAGTGCCCCGTCGCTCTGAGCATGCTTTGGAGTGCCTCCGTACCACCATGGCACTATGAGAGCACGTGCCTTCGGAATGTTAATGCCTTACAAAAAATTTCTCGCTCCAACCCAAGTCAAACCAAACACTGTACATGCCTTAGAAAAAGTACTCCCTCTGTCCTGATATGTTTGTCTACTTTTTGGCTTATCGATGTCACAAAACATTTGTCCATTCTAAGTTTGACTCTTGAAAGTTCCATTTATGCCCTCCCTTTTAAAGCACAAAAAAACAAAGTTAGATTACACTAATATGCATTGAAAAGAGTGCTCTCTTATTTAACGCTATAAAGATGAGGGTATTTTTGAAAACTCAATGTCTTTTCATAGTAATCATTATGCTCCCTTAATAAGTTGGGATCCCAAAACTAGACAAACAAATTGGGACGCAGGGAGCATCTCTATCAAACCCAAAGGCAAACCAAGAAACCCAATGCCATAGAATTAAATACAAGATTTTCCGTGACTCGTGAGACCCTCTAATCAAATAACCAATGTGATGCATGGAAAAACTTTATTGAGATGCTCTGGACCATGAATGAAGGAAGCATGGTAATGAGCACATAAATTAATTTGGGTCTCTAGGCCTGCCCTCCCTGATGCCTTTCGGCTTTGATTTGAGGGTATGGTTCTGCTGCAAAACGTCCCTGTAGCTCCTCGGTTCTTGGAGGTTTAGGGGGGCCACTTTTTCAGTGGTACTCTGAGAGCAGCCACTTTGTGAATATTGCCAAAGGTTAGGTCTGTCTCCAATCGTCCCCCGCCCATACCCCCAATGATTGGGGACTAGAGGGGTTCTGTTATTATTGTTGTTATTGTTGTATGCATGGAAAAACTTTAACATGAAATGCAATTGAAATGCATATACCTCTTGCAATCAAAATCCAAGAAAATCCAAGAATTCTTCATGGCAATGGCTTCTCAACTATTCTTGATCAATTAAGGGGAGTGTCTAGACTCAATAAAATAAAATCACCTCCCAAGCCCAAATGAAACAAGCTAGAAAGAAAATACAAATTCTTATAGTTGGTCACAACCTGAAAAATTAGGGGTGTACATGGTCCGGGTTGGACCGGTTCTATAGAAATTTAGAAACTGAACCATATATAACGGTTCTAAAGAATTGAGAACCCTAACCAGACCTTTACACGTATGAAACCAAACCACAACAAAACCAGTGGACGGTTTGGTTTTATTTGGTTTCCGGTTCTAAACCATGTTAGCATCCAAAAATTGCCCCAAAAAAACTTGAATAACATACTACTAGTTCTTTAAAAAAGCTAAAATAATTAGCAACTGCTTCATTAATCTTGAAAACTTAATTTGTCCACAAAATAGATGTAGAAACCCAACAAAATAACTAAAACAATGATTATATAAAATGTAGGTGGAAGAGTTTTGGGGGAGTGGAAGAGTTTGGGGGAAATTTTGGTGGGTAGTGGGTTGTATCCTATGTACTCTTTATTGACACAGATATAACGTATTTACTGCCATAGTTTTCAAGTAAGTATATATATATAGAGAGGAATCATAAAAAAAATAGACCGGGAAGGGTTTCATCCGAGTAGTTTTTCATAATAACCGTAGATACACAGTTTATCAAAAACTGCTTGGAACAAGCTCTCCCGGTATTGTTTTTTTTTTATATGATTCCTTGCGTGAACCCTTAAAAACACGTTTTAAACACATTGAACGGTTCGGATCATCAAAATTTGATCAGGAAATGGGAGTCCCGCATGTTAACAAAATGTGGGATCCCACACTAGAAGCTTGGGGTGTGTGTGTATATATAACGGTCCGGTTCGGTTCGAACCACAGTTCCAAATTATGGAACCAGGGACCGAACCAAAATATCCGGTTCTCATTTTTTTAGGACCAGAACCAATCCATTAAACCACAGAACCAAGCCAAATAGACCGGATGAGTCCGGTTTACCAGTTTTTTTAGTTTTCTTGGACACCCCTACGGAAAATGCCAATAACCCTAACAGAATGAATCCCATGTAGGCAATTATGGGAAATTGCGAAAGTTTTGATACAAAGAAAGTTAATTTTGATAAAAAGAAAGTTGTATTCGGCCCTAGGTTCAAACTCTTCAAGTAAACACTAAACATGCATATTTTTCACATGTATGTGTGATCACTCCTTAATGACAAAACACTACGACTCAAATCTCCGTAAAACAGACCATTCTCTTATTGAAAACAACTAGATTAGTGTTGAACAACATTTCAAAATCAAAAGAATGATATGAATACAAAACACATAAAACTATGGCCCAAAAACCAGAAGCTTAATTTTTGCTTACGATTAAAGTTACCATCTTGTTTACGTTTGTAATCGTAACCACTCCCATAGAATAACCTGCAGTTTATCAAATCAACTTGTCCATAATGCCATTATGGGACAGTTGCTTGTGGTTGCCAAAATATTTTCTACACCGATATACTCTTCCTCACTGTGTCTCTTGACCAGAAATTAGGGCTTTTGCATTGTGTTTTTCTTTATTTCTCAAACAAGCATGATTTGGGATTTTGTTATGAGCTGTTATTTTCGAGGGTGGAACTTAACTATTACAACAGAGGGTTTGAGTTAGTGCTTTTGGGAATTTGTTTGAGTGTTTGACGTTCAAAGTTCAAAATAAAATGTTTTTAAGTACTTAACACATAAAATCGGTCCATAGTATCTATTTTGTTTTTTTGAAAATAACACTTAACCCCTATATTGTCTAATATTACACTTTTAACCTTAAAACTTTTAATAATTATGAAATAAACCTGGCGATTAGTTGCCGATTAGCCAGCTAATCCCGGTCTAGCCGAGCTGATTAGTCGCTTCCTAGCCGATTAATCCCCGACTAGTGTATACTCACCGACTCAATGCCTAGACCCTAAAATATTGGCGTTGGGTGGCCGTCAGAGCCTAGGCTGACTTTTAGAACACTGCATTCACACGTAACATATATTATAATTACTTGTTTTGCCCAAAGGAAAATGCTTTGTCAAGGGCAAATGGGTAAATGAAACTGGCTAAGTGTCATTGTCCATGTCCTTTTGTAACTAATACTCGGGCCAAAATTTGTTCAATTCCAGGAGGGTAAGTGTTCATGACACTCTCTTTATACATAGGAGAGAGGCTTCTTGACTGCGATTCTGAGATTTGTTTTTCTTACATTGTGATTATTTTGCCATCTGAGTGGTAGTGGATGGTCATTTGAATCTTCTTTCAGCTTAGGTGGCCATATTTGTTTATTTTGCAGATCAATACATGTAATTCATTTTACTGTGACCAATTCACACCAAGTTCTCCAAACAAGCCGAAAATGTGGACTGAAAATTGGCCTGGATGGTATTACTCGAGTAACTTTTAGTCCATCAAAACAGATTTCTCTCTCTCTCTCTCTCTCTCAGATACAATCACGAAATAGATTCTTAGATACTAAACTAAGTTAATATTAATCTTGGCAATAATGAATTTTTCCTGGCTGTCATCCTATATTTTTTTTATTCCTGTTTGTCATGCAATTTTCAAAATCAATTTGAAAATTACTTAATGAAACCTTTCCAATTAACAATTTTTTAGACTAATTTCTCTATGAACTTTAATTCATAGAGAACAGCAAATTAGTTTCCAAGATTTTTGTAAGGGCACTATGAAGGTGTTTGCATTGAGAAGAAAAGGTTGTGCGTTTAGGTGCTCCAATTATTTCTGATGGACTCCATACAATGCTGCTGCATTTGACACACGAAGCTAACTGCATCCAAGTTGGGAACTTATAAATGCATATTCCAAACTTTAGGGATGCATCTAAGTTGGGAACTTATAAATGCATATTCCAAACTTTAGGGACTAAATGTTTGCAATTGGTACTTTAGGGACCAAAATGGCACTCTCCCAATACATTGGGGACCAAAAAGGTAAATAAGTTTGGCAAAGTTCCTAAAATACCCCCTGTATATCCGGACAAAGCAAATGGTGTTTGAGTTGGGGCCTATTAAACACAAGTTCCAAATTTCAGGGACTAAATGTCTACAATTGGTACATTAGGGACCAAAATGATACCCCATACAATACATTGGGGACCAAAAAGGTTAATAGGCCAATTTCTTTAAAACTGAATTTAATAAGGAAGCTAAAGATGGATGATTCAGCTCACGCTTTCTGTAATAAACTAGAGCTTTACGAGTTCTGTAAGATAGCCCAAAACCAGAAGGCTTTACAGCATTCTGTATTCTTGGTGATAAGAGGAGAAATTTTTGTGTTTGTGTACTGCATTTAAAGAGCCTACAAATCTCATCTTGATCTTATTCTGTTCACACAGGATCATTCTCGTTCTGATTACACGAAAATTGAGGCTTACGTTGTGAAAAATTAACACTGTACAGTGTCCCACACTGTAAAAGATAGTGAGATTGATTGAGCTAATATTAAGAGTGACTTTTCAAAAATATTAAAAAATATCAGTGAACTTGAATAGGTTACTCAACTTTTCCTGCTGATTTCAAACTCGAAGTGCTATCCAAGGCATATAGATTTTTTAAGTCCTATTGTCGCTGTTCAACAGAATATTGTAATCATTACTGAACATTTTCAGGTTTAAAACCTTTGGGGGCAGAGATCCTCACAGACCACCTGAAGATATTGCTTATGCGGTTGCACGTTTTTTTCAGAAAGGGGGTAGCTTACAAAATTACTACATGGTATTCTTTATTTTATCATGTCGTCGTTATAGGATTTTTAGTTTACCTCATCATAAAGTGGCAGTGGGATTCAATACTTGATCTATTGTTTTTATTAACTTCTGTAAGAAGCCTAATATTTTGTGTTGTCTCCTTTGCGTTTAGTACCATGGTGGGACAAACTTTGGTCGTACTTCAGGAGGCCCATTCATTACGACAAGTTATGATTACGATGCGCCTATTGATGAGTACGGTGAGTTTTCCTTATTGCTCATTCCAAAGGCACCTTTGACCTGCCCAAATGTACCTCTATCTTGGAAGGTAGTAAATTATGTTGTTATTATATTCCTTGTAGGGTTACCTAGGCTTCCCAAGTGGGCGCACCTAAAGGACCTTCATAGGGCTATAAAGTTATGTGAGCAGGCATTTCTGAACAGTGAGCCAAACCTGCTCTCACTAGGTCCTTTACAGGAGGTGATTACTCTCTCTCCTATCTTTGAGCTTCCAACTGATAAAGCACTATGTGTGCATTGCTGTGCATTGTAATGTTTAAACTTCGTAAATCAGTATGCTTTCCAGTGGTTTTCATGTCTGTTGATGAGTACGGTAAGTATCAATCTGTTCTTATTTTTTTTAATTAGCAACATTTATCTAATATGGAAAGGCTATTGGCATCTTTTAGTGGATGTGTTTCCGGATGTGGTTCTGAAAAGAGAGCTTCTGATGATACATTGTGTTTGTAATTTATGAATTAAAGACATGCAATATTTATTAGTAAGAGATGCATTCTTTTAACACATAAAATGAAGTAATCTGTGGATTCACTATGGCACTGTTTCGAGAATTGGAGAAAAATATCCTTCCCTTGCGTGCACCACTATACAATAAAAACTTGACTTTTGGCATTCTAAAGTGGAGTCATCGTACTTTAGTTCAGATAGTTAATTGGTTTTAGTTCTGACTGGTTGGTTGCTCGTGCTTTTAGTGGAAACATTTATTGACTAACCACTTGTTATAGGCGGATGTCTATGCAGAACCTTCTGGTGCCTGTGCTGCCTTTATTGCTAACATGGATGATAAAAATGACAAGATAGTAGAGTTCCAGAATATGTCATATCACCTGCCAGCATGGTCCGTTAGCATCTTGCCAGACTGCAAAAATGTGGTTTTTAACACTGCAAAGGTGATTTCCCTCCATCTAACTAACATTCCACCTGTTATGCTTTAAAGCTCTTATGATTCTACTTATCTGTATAAGTTTCAAGGAAGTAGTGATATACTGATATTGTTAATTGCAAGCATCGTTCCTTGGCATAGCGTCATATGCATTCAGAAATCTCAGGTGCTGGAGAGACCAGGTTGAAATCAAATTTATTGGCCATTTATAATTGTTCAAGACAACTGGGCAGTCAAAAGTTTGTGGCTTGCGTCAAAATGTAGCCAAGCACATTAAGAATACAATACACGCAGGTAGTTTTTCTAGATCTAACAACTACGGCACAGACATGTTAGGGACACGTTGAATATGTAGATATCATAGCCACAGATGTATCTTAGAAATTCATATACAAGTCGAAAACATCATTTCTGTCAATTAATTGAAAAAAAAAACATGAATAGTATTAAATGATGAATAAACAGATCAACATTGACCATACAAGTATTCATGAACTAAACATCCATGGAAATACTTACCCAAAAAAAAAACAGCCATGGAAATTTTTGTTACACGGTCTTGGGTAGAACTCAACTCCAAAAGCTAGCTCATGAAGTGAGGGTGCCCTCACGCTTATATACTTTATATTACTTTGGTAACCAGGCGATGTGGGACTTCGCTTCACACCCTCCCTCACGCGCAGCATGCTCACTCTGCAGCACCTGCCGTGCAGGCGAGAGACACGCACCCTACCCATCCCTGTCACCCAGCTCTGATACCATGTTACACGGTCTTGGGTAGAACTCAACTCCAAAAGCTAGTTCATGAAGTGAGGGTGCCCTCACGCTTATATACTTTATATTACTTTGGTAACCAGGCGATGTGGGACTTCGCTTCACAATTTTGACTCTAGGACAAGTTATAAAGCTATACTACATTTGACTGGAAAGGAACTGTAGGGTGTTTCAGGAAATCCAAAGATCATCATCCTAGGTCTTTCAAAAGATGAGGTGTGATGATTGAGTTTAAGAGATGCCAATTCTCCCCTGTTATTCTAACTCCCCTTTTACCTAGTTCTATTTCTTGAACTCCTAATCTACAACTATTGCATTTAACTATCTAGTAGTTTTTAGCGTTCATTGATTAGCACATGAATCCCTCTACTTTTTAGACTTATTTGCACCGTTAACATTACTTAAATGTGCTTGTAAAATGCCCTAAGTGCCCTCGTCTTCTTCCTCACATCTGAGCAAAAAAAACAGTCTATCTAAGATACTATGGTTATGACGGACCAGTAACAAAAACCAATTCCAAAAAGCACGGATGTCATTCAAGTTTGGTTCCTCGGGTGGCAAGTGTCCCTGGTGGTGACTCCGAATCGAATCGTGCCGTCCGTGCGGCGCTCAGTTCCGGGCGAGGGAGCCCACAATAGGACTTTTTTTTTCATGCTTGCCGTGCTTGAAGAAAAGAGATTTTGGTCTGTCGGTCCTTCAGTGGAATAACATTAAATTCTGTTTGGACCTTAAGTTCGGCATTAAACAGTGGTGGATATGTTGGATTCTGAATCAGATAATTCATTAAACGATTTCTTTATTGAAAATAATTATATGCAATGAATTCCTCTAAATTATGGAAAAACATCTTTTGCTCACATACTCCAACAGCATCTCCTTCTTTCTTTCTTTTTTTTAAATTTCTCCGTATCAATGTACCCCTATCATACATGTACCATTAATCGTATTTGAACTCATACATGCGCTTCATAGTTAATGACATTTGCAATGTCAATGTGAATATATTGTCCATGATTCTATCTAGATTTGTCCTATTAACAAGATTCTGGGACTTACATTGGTACTTGTAATAGGTTGGGTCTCAAACTTCTAAAGTTGAGATGGTACAAGATAATTTGCAGCCATCGTCTGTATCACCAGATAAAGACATAAAAGGACTTCAATGGGAAATTTTTGTGGAGAAAGCTGGGATTTGGGGAGAAGCTGATTTCGTTAGAAACGGGTTTGTTGATCACATCAATACTACGAAAGATTCTACTGACTACCTATGGTATACAACAAGGTTGGTCTCACCGATGAAATAATTACCTGAGGAAGAAATAATTACCTGCAAATTCATTGGTTGAGGTCTTTTTATGCCATAATTGTTTCTCAATATTCATTCAAGTATAAGAATACCTGGATCTTTTGGTAGATAATTTTATAGTAGAAACCCACAACCACTACATATCTTAGCTGATTTAAACTTGATGTACTTGAAAAGAAAAACCAAAAAAGAAGAAGCCATCCATGAGATGGCATGCCGAATTTTAATCCTTCATGCGATGTAATTTTGTTAAAGGTGAGTTGGATGTGGATGAGTACATAACTAATATAAACCACCGTCATGAAGACGTTAAGTGGGAAGAGGATGGAAGTTTGATCTGTTCAGTCACTATCGTACAGCTAGATCTTCTCTGATCAATTTGACTATAGGGCAACTTTTGTGGTTCCAAATATTTTACTAGGGTTTGCCTAACTTGAGTTCCTCCGAGGAAATTTGATCTGTTCAGTTACTACACATTCCAATTGTACAAGCTAACATACTACTATAATAAATCCGAAACAGACAATAGATGGATTTAATTTTAAGTGCACTCGCACTCTAAGGAATCTCTCAGTTCTTACCGCATATTTTCACTAGCAGTTTTCATGTTGGTGAGAATGAAGAGTTCTTGGGGAACGGAAGCCAGCCAATGCTCATAGTTGAATCGAAGGGCCATGCTCTCCATGCTTTTGTGAATCAGAAACTTCAAGGTAATCTATGTCCTTGGACCTTGACTCTACTGCATTTACAGTTTCCTTCCGTGACATAAACTAGTGTATATGTATGCTGTCTTCCATAATTAAGGCTCCGTGGGCAGAATGAATTGTCACTTTATATCATTCGGAATTGTACCCAGAATATAAGTATCCTTCATTGTAGCGCTACACTAAGTGTTGTACGCTTCCCCATAATTTCTTTCTGCTCTACTTGTTGCTGTCCAGCTAGTGCATCTGGAAATGGCTCTGTCTCAACCTTCAAATTTCAGTCTCCCATTTCCCTGAAGGCAGGGAACAATGAAATTGCTCTTTTAAGCATGACTGTTGGGCTACAAGTAAGTTTCTATCTATTTAGTAAAATTGTGTTGCCTGTGGTGGCTGAAAGTAATAGTTGGTTGATATTTGTTACAACTTAAGCAACTAATTCATGTTGGTGAAGCAACTAATTCATGCCGTCGAAAAGGGAGTATGGACTGAGCTGGTGATAGTGGCAGAACTGCAATGTGACCTGGTTTTTGTATTATTTATACGAGATTCATTTGATGCTGTTGGTTCCATTTTCTGTTTCATTTCATTCACTCTTGTGAGGAATTTGGTAAACATATATGAGTGGAGAGACCGCCCAGACTCATATACTAGTTTTCGAGGTGATAATTAACCAATGTGGGAAAAATTCCCACTCCCTCGCATGTGCGACCCCTGACTCGCACGTGGAGAGGTCAACAAAGGATCTGGAACATACGGATCACAAGAAACAAAGTGCAACTATGGCACAAACAAAGGGAAAAAGCCTCCGAAAGCCTAGCTCTGATACCATGTTAAAGCATCCAACTGAATACCAATTGGCAATAAGTGGAGAGGCCGCCCAGGCTCATATACTAGTTTTCGAGGTGATAATTAACCGATGTGGGACAAATTTCAACAGCTTGATTACAGAGATGAATATTCTTTTCTTCTGTGTTTCTTATGGGAAGAAGGCAGTATAATAAAATTTCAATTGTAGTTTCACATTGTTATAGGGGACCGTCCCATGGTTCTTGAGAAGAAAACTTGTAACTGTACTTGAAGGTGCGGTTGTCAGTTTATTCTAATTGGTAGCCCTGAATGAGACCAAAAGCATCTGGTGATGTCTGAAGCAGTCTGGAATGACTGATTGGTTTTTGCAGGTTGCTTGAACAAACCTACTATCTGCAGAGATAATTGCCATTACCATATATCAGAAATAACCAGGGACTACAAGATTAGTTAACTTCACATACTCTAGGGTTTGGCCTGTTGTAGGCCCAACGAATGCTTTGGACATCCCTATCAATTCCAACTCATAAACAACCAAAACCATGTCTTCATGGTTATACAAAATAAAAAACAAGTCAACTATCTGAAAAGCATAAAAGACACTGAGATATTGGGATTGAAATTGATCTTGAAGATACTACTCCCTATCTCATAATTTTGGTCCAATCTTTCCTTTTATGGATGTTCCAAATTAGTTGTCCATTTTGAGGAAAAGGTAGGACATTTCCTTTCTTACCCTTCTCATTTCAAAATTTAAACATGGAGGGAAAATTGTCTTGGGCTTCAAATTTTCTCTCACATATTAGAAGGTTAATTTTGGAAATTCAGTTGTTTTGAAGAGTAAAGATGTGTTCCCTTAAAAGTTGGAGTCTGGAAATAAAAATTTGGGACAGAGGGAGTATAAATGAAGGTATTATTTTGTCCCAGTGAGCTACAAGCCTACAAGTATTTCTTGTACCAGTATTTTCGGTTCATATAGCCACATTATTAAATCTTAAAGTGTCTGTCGAACACTGCTGGCCCCTAGCTTGGATATTTAAGGAGGGTTTGGTGTCAGGTTAAAAATTAGTCAGATCCACGTGAACATAGATAAAACACTACATAACCTGCAGGAGAGACCAGAGATCTTTCAAATTCCCATGTAGTCCCATCATGGGTCAACCTGGAGCCCTTATGTATGTCACACTTGACTGTTTTGTGTGAGGAACAGGAATAGGAATAGGAATACAGTATGCTATATGTTCTAAATTGGGACAGAAATAGGTAACATTTTGGGGATGACAATAGTGAATATAATTTTTCAAGCTAAACGTCAAACAAAAATAGCATTACTTTCTTGTAAAACACATTCTTTGGAGTACCATGGCAATATTTATTACACATGTTGTCTTTTGCTCTACTCTCCTTAATTGTTTGCTTTGGATACATTTTGTTTTTATGACGGAACTATATAAGAAATAAGTAGGAAAAGCTTTGGAGATTGCTTTGGGCTAAGTTAAACCATTTTGGAAATGCCATTCCAAAATGGAAATTGCTCCGGGTAGCATATTCTTACTTAGTTGCTTTGATTACGGACAGATTGACAATGCATACACAGGATGTTGCCCCCTATATATGTTCATAGAAAGTGCATGAAACTAATAGAGGACTAGCTACTAAATTAAGAAATTCAAAAGAAGCGTTGGAATCAAAGAGGTTAAAAGAAGTAGGTCAAAATCTGAACGGAAGGCATGTGATTCTAGTAAAAGCAGAAGTGGAAGGAGAGAAGTGGAGATCGAATCTCCTTGAGATACCAGAGACTGAACAATTTCTGTATCTAAGAATTGGAGAGATTATAGAAAGTGGGATCCATACCATCGAAGTAGGTTTCCTTTGGTGTGGGGTACTTTTGGCGGCTTGTTATGAAATTGATGAATACCTAGAAAATTGAAAGGAAAATTCAGTAGATCACCTTGAAGACTAGTGATGCCATACGTGAGAATGTGTGCAGCTACGAAACAACACAACAATCAGATGAGTGTAGCTGCGATGAGAATGTTTAGATGGATGTGTGGTAAGATTAGAAAAGATAAGTTGGGTATGATAACACAACTGCAATGGTAGGAGTAGGCACCAAATGAAGGTAGAGAATGTACTAAGATGATTGATTATGTATAGCGTAGAGTCGAATAGACGAATACAGTTAAGTTAGGGGTTTATTTGATAATTGTATTGTTACCTAGGGGTAGTCTTGTACATGTACCTTTGTTCATATATATATATATATATATATATATTATGGAATGAGAAAGGGGGAGCCCTAACACCTCACATATTTTCACAGATGTATTTCTCTCTTTCTACTACTTTTCATGGTATCAGATCACTCTGATCATGGATTGGGCTTCATAGAGAGTTACGTTTGTGAGTTTGTAGTTTATAGATCATCTGTGTTAGGTCTTTAGTCGATCGAGTGAGGAGCTTCAATCGATTTGTATATCGATCCATTTTCAGATCTCAGTTGATCACTGGGTTTTTTACTCCAACCACTTGGTCCTTTACTCCGGCGACTTCGACGACCTCTGACGATCTCCGGCGACCGTCGTTTTACTTCGGACGACCCTTTTATGGCTCGTAATACACTGTTTTACCTCATAAGAGATTTGAAATCACTGGGTCCTCAACGATCACTGTTCAACTCAGACGAGTGTTGTTTATCATCAGACGACCTTCAATGTCTGCTATTTGTGTTCAGAACTTCGAAACCAATAGGGTAACCAACGTTTGCCTCTGAAACTTACTAGGTAACCCTATAACCTACTGGGCTTGATCATTAGAGGTATCTATGTACATTTTCTACCCTCTTGAAGTTTTTTTTTTGGCAGTTTGTACTATTTTTCCTTCTTTGTATTATGGGTGAGGTTCCTAAAACTGCTGATGCTTCTGGTGGTAGTGGAAAGGATGAGCTGAGTCATTTTGGGACTCTGAATAACTCTCCATTGAATAGTTGCCCTATTAAGTTGGATGGCTCAAACTATTTGCTCTAGTCTAGTAGTTTCACCTTGGCCATTACTGCCCAAGGCTTGTTGAAATTCATCACAGGCCCTGCTCCGCAACCTGCAGCTACTAGTCCAGACTTTGGAATATGGACTTCTTAGAATGCTCAAGCTATGACTTGGCTATTCAACTCAATGTTGCCCAATATTAGTCAAACTGATGAGCCCCTAGTAGTGTACATATCCGGGCTCATCTTGCTCGTTTAGATCACACATGCACGAGCTTTAGCGCCTTTATATGATTGATGTTGGTCAAGGTGCGTTTTGTAGGTTTCAGGTACAATCGAGCGAATAAGCGCGTTTAGAGCACATTGGGAAGCGTCCCAAAGTTCCAAGGGTCAAGTACCCCACGGCATTCCGCCACCGAGCCTCGAGAGCCAATACACGAAGATTTGGCTAAGGCTCGGGAAGTTCAAAGGACACTCGATCAAGCCGGAGGGCTAAATCCGTTTTCAAAGGAGTGCAAAGACTCCCGGTGGGATCCGGAAGTATCTAAAAGTGCACAAGACCAAGCGTCACCCGTCTCGAGGCCGCACGATGATTTGAAGTGCTTTGGATGAAGTCTGGAAGCACACAAGGGCCAAAGGGTGATCAAGAGATGAAGAAAAGCATGAAGGGGCATTTGGATCGATCCAGAAAAGTTCGGATCGATCCAAAATATTTTAGTGGAGGAATAGACAGTTTTGGATCGATCCAGAAAAGTTTGGATCGATCCAAAACCTTTACGTGGGAACTTTCACAAATTGCTTTTGGATCGATCCGGAAAAGTTTTGATCGATCCAAAAGCCTCCCGAGGCGCCTTTCTAGCCACTTTTAGGATATTTTGTGGAGATAAAGTGTGTAGTATAAATACCCCTCTCTCTCCTCTCTCTCTCCCACACTTTATTTGCAGTCAACTTTTAGATATTTTAGCTCTCTTCTCTCTCCTCCATTGTTGAGGAGGTTTCAAGCTTTGTTTTCCCTTAAACTCTAGTAAGTCTTGTTTGTTTCTTAATTTCCCGTTTATTAATAGTTGTTCTAATCTCCGAATCTACATAGAAATCTAATTTGTTTTCGTTTTCATTGGTGAAATCTTGTTTCTCATTTTGTAGCTATTTCCTTTGAAAACCCATGTTAATGTTTGTGTTTGGTTAATTTCCTAAGGCTTAAAGTTGTTGTTAGCACTTAGATCTTACAAGAAATCAAGTTTATTTTGGCATTTGTCATGTTCTTTATTTCCTCTAATTTTCTAGCCAAGTTTTCTAGTATGTTGTGTGAGTAGCTTACGTAGGCTTGGTCATGGGGTGATTAACACCCCGTGACTCCGGTTGATTCGCACTCCTCGTCATGTTGTACACATCGTTTGTTTAGCAAAGAGTTAGGATTAATTTTACGTACCAAAGACCGGGTTTGTTAATCTCTTTGATCACACATAGCCAAGGGTTTATCTACTTGGCACGTGTGATGCTTAGGGCAATGTCAACTCGGCCGTTTGCCAAATGAACCGAAAATTCCTAGTCTTTGCTAAACACCATTTCTAATTTAAATGAATTTAAGTATCAAATCTTCCGTTCGGAGATGTTTACCGACTTCTCCAAGCCGGTTATTTTAGAGGAGAATGAATTGACCCGAGTCATGGGTGTTGAAATCCCCTAGACTTTGCCTTAGTTTAATTTAGTCTTTTTAATAAATTCCGAGTCGTTCTCGAAGTCGAGAAAATTCCACCCCAAATCACAAATCAAAGTTTGCCGCTTCAAGGCTAAAAACCATCACGTGCCAGACAAGTTTCACACTCGGTACATTCGGTCCCTGAGGATTCGATCCGGTCTTACTGGTAACTTGCTATTTCCGACATTAGCCCTACGCTTTGGGCAAGCCAATCAATAAACAAAGTTGGGACGAAAGCACAAACTTTCCTGTTTCTTGATACTCCGCATAAGGTTTGGACTTCTGTGGCACAAACCTATTCTAAGAAGGGTAATGATGCTCAGGCTTTTGAGTTGAGGAAGCGACCCCGGGGATTGGACCAAAACAATCGGTCCCTAGCTGAGTATTATGCAGAATTAAGTGGAATGTGGCACGAACTTGACTATTATCAGGGTTATCACCCTGTTTGTACTGCTGATGCAACCACATTTCAACAAATGGTTGAGAAAGAACGCATTTATTCCTTGTCGGGCTTAACATGGAGTATGATCCGATTCGAGTGCAGGTATTGGGCCACCGGGTTCCTTTTCCCACTTTGGCAGAGACCTATGCATGTGTTCAGCAAGAGGAAAGTAGACAGAGTGCTATGGTACATGTTTCTATTCCGGATCGCTCAGTGTCGGTTGCTATTCCTACTCCAAGTGACAATAAGGCTACTCAGAATTTGGTTGGGGATAAAAGTGTGAATATATTGTGTATCATGTGTAACATGTGTATATTTTCTATTAAGCATGATTGTGTATCTTTATATTAGGCATGATTTGGTAGGTAGAGATTTGGTAGGTGAGATTTCCTAGTCTAGGTTTTCTATTTAAGAGCTCTGTGAGCATTGTAATTCATTCAGTAATTCAGTAATTTAGTAATAAACCAAGTTCTTCGTCTCCTTTGTTCTGTTTATCATGGTATCAGAGCCCACGATCTAAGGCTTCCGATCAATCCTCAGAACCTCTCTCACTTTCTCTCTCGTAACTTCTCCCCAGAATTGAAGAATCTCTCTCCCTCTCGCTAACCCATCTCAAATCAGATACCTCAAACCCATCGTCAACCGCAGACGACACTCGTACAGCCACTACAACCCCTCGTCGACCATTATTCATCTCCAACGATCCACGCCGGAGCCTTATCAGCCTCTGACGAGACCCCTGCAACTCCGATGACCCTCGTTCAGTCGCTCAGATCTCCGACTAGCATTAGACGACTTCGTTTACGTCGTTTTCATGTGACGTCGTTTTCCGGTAACCTCTGCAACTCTGATCATCACCCTCGGCTGCTACTCTGATCATCGCCGGTCACCTCTGCAACTTCGGGCGAAGCCCTCTCTGTCTCCAGTGACATTCATAAACACGCTGGTTACTCTCTGCACTCTCAGATCCGAGACTTCGCAGCCTTTCAGTCCACTTTCTGACGACACCCAGTGATTTACGACACTGTTCAGCTTTTGTTCTGGTGTTTTTTTTTTTTACTGTTTCTCTATACTTATAGCTGCTCTGACATCTGGTTGGGGCTCTGCATCTACTCTGAACTCTGTTTGGAATTTTGGTATTTGACTACTTTTCCTATTAGCATCATGTCTGGAGATAAAAATTAGTGTATTAGTGTCCGTTTGACCGATAACAATTATTCTTATTGGGCACATGTCATGAAAAATTTTGTTGTTGGGAGGGGGGTGTGGGGTCATGTGGATGGTTCGACACCACAACCAACCTCTAATCCAAAAGCTGAAGGGTATAATGCCACTAGTCTTGAAAAATGGACCATCGAAAATGCACAAATTCTTACTTGGTTTCACAACTCCATCGAACCAAGTATTGGGATGAATTTTTCAAAGTATGACACATCTCAGAAAGTTTGGAATTATTTGAAGGGCATGTCTCTGGAGTCTAACTTTGCCAAACAGTACCAACTTGAGTCATCTATTCGTACTGCTAGACAAGGTGATAAGACTATTCAGGAGTTTTATAATGAAATGACCAGTTACTGGGATCAATTAGCTTGTATGGAACCTGCTGCTTTACGTTCACAGGATGAGCTTATTGATTATTGTGAGAAACGGAGGCTGGTCCAGTTTCTTATGCCTCTCTGCTCCGAATTTGAGCCTCTTCGTGGTGCAATTTTGCACCGTGATCCCCAACCTTCTGTGGATGGGGCTGCCCATGAGCTCATTGCAGAAGAAACCAGGTTCAAAGTGGCCAGTTTGGTTTCCCTCTCAAAGTCTCTCTTTGCTGCACCTGCTTCATTTCGTTCCCCTTCAGCATCTCTGTTGCCCACGCCTACATCACATACTCTCCAGTCTACGGGTAAGCTCAAGCCCCAGTGGCCCCAGACACCCGTGGATGAGTGCAGCTATTGTCACCAAAAGAGTCATTGGAAGCATGCGTGCCCTAAGCGTCTTCAGCCTAAGGGACGTAATGCTTCTCAATCTACTAGTTCTTCCGGTTCTCGGGCACCACAGCAGCATTCTCGCCCTCCTGCAGCTTTGGCAACACCTTCCTCCAGCAGTACTCCTCCTCCCTCGTTTGATTTTGAGCAATTTCAGCAGTATCAGGCGTATATGGCAGCCATCCAGGGGAATTCTTCCCAAGCTTCTGCCCTGACTACTACTACAGGTTTGCATGGTGCTTACACCACAGGTATCTTACCCGCCACTTGGCTCTCTGATTCTGGCTCTTCTCATCATATGACTCCTGACTTGTCTCTTCTTGGTCATTGCATGCCTCCTGTCTCTCCTATTAGTATTTCCACTGCTAATGGTTCTCCAATGCAAGTTGTTTCTATTGGTTCCATCCTTCCTACTACATCTTCTTCTCTATCTATTCCTAATGTCTTTTATGTTCCTCAATTGACATTGAGCCTTCTTTCGATTAGCCAGCTGTTTGATTCAGGTTTTGATGTTATCTTTTCTTCTTCTGGTTGTGTTGTGCAGGATTGGGTTTCCAAGAAGCAGATTGGGACAGGTCGTAAAGTTGGTGAACTCTATCTCTTGGAGCAGTTGCACATCCCACCAGATTCCTCTTCCACTGTTGCGTCCTCCTTCCGTTTAGATAATAAATCCTCTCTTTTCTATCTTTGGCATTCTAGATTAGGGCATTTGTCTAGTGAGCGTTTGAAACTTTTGGTTAAATTAGGTTATTTGGGAAATATTTCTATTAGTGATATATCTTGATGCAGTGGTTGTAAATTTGCAAAAATGTCTGCCCTGCCGTTTAATAAAAGTACTTATGTTTCTACTTCTCCCTTTCAGCTTGTCCATACTGATTTATGGGGCCCTTCCCCAGTTGTCGCAAAAGGTGGTTTTGTTTATTATGTCTCATTTGTGGATGACTTCAGTCGGTATACATGGGTGTATTTAATGACACATAAATCTGATTTCTTTAAGATTTATCAAAGTTTTCATGCCATGGTTCAAACTCAATTTTCTACATCTATTAAGATTCTCCGTTCTGACTTGGGAGGGGAATATTCTCTGTCTGAGTTTAAAGCCTTTTTAGACACCCATGGGACTATCCACCAATCTTCTTGTACTGACACTCCCGCACAAAACGGTAAAGCTGAACGAAAGCATCGTCATCTTCTTGATACTGCTCGGTCTATGCTGTTATCATCTTTCGTCCCCTCTATCTTTTAGGGAGAAGCTGCTCACACTGCAACCTATCTTCTGAATCGGATGCCCACTCCTCTTCTCTCTGGTAGTTCCCCTTATGAGCGGCTCTATGGTCAGGTTCCTAACTACTCCTTCCTTAAAGTTTTTGGCTCTACCTGTTTTATCCTCCTTCCCAAGAATCATCGCACTAAGCTCAGCGCCCGTTGTGTCTTAGGCGTTTTCTTGGGATATGGCGTTACTCAAAAGGGCTATCAGTGTTATGATCCTGTGACCAAAAAGCTATATGTATCTAGGCTTGTCGTTTTCTTAGAGCGTCTTCCATATTTTACTTTTCCTCCCAAAATTGCTCATGTTGCCAAAGAGGATTTGATTTGCATTGACCCCTTTCCTATGGATGTGCCTACTGACGAATATACCTCTACTCTTGAGGTATCTGATATTTCTGCAGCTCCTCCTCACCGTCCTCCAATGCCCGTCGTTCGGCTTCTACTCCTGCTCCCCAATCTGTCTCTGAAGATCCCGATCCACCTGCTCACCGGTATCCTATTCGTGAAAATCGGCATCCTCCAGGAAGATATGGGTTCACTAATACATGTTTCTCGTCCTCTTATCAATCCTTTCTTTCTTGGATTCACACCTATTTTGAGCCTAGGTCCTATAAAGAAGCTTGTACTGATCCTAATTGGGTGAATGCCATGGACGCTGAACTTACTGCTCTTGCTCAAAATCATACATGGGAGTTGGTCCCACTGCCGGCTGGTAAGAATCTTATCGGTTGCAAATGGGTCTATAAAGTTAAGACTCATTCTGATGGTTCTTTGGAGCGGTATAAAGCCCGCTTAGTTGCTAAAGGGTTTTCTCAGGAGTATGGGATTGATTGTGAGGAAATTTTTGCTCCCGTTGCCAAAATGACCACTGTTCGCACCTTGATCTCTGTTGCTGCTGTGCAACAGTGGCCTCTCTCTCAGTTGGATGTCAAAAATGCTTTTCTCAACGGATATCTTTCTGAAGAGGTTTATATGCGGCCTCCTCCTAGCTTCTCTCACCCCTCTGGTGTTGTTTGCCGTTTGCGTCGCGCTCTTTATGGGTTGAAACAGTCACACCGTGCTTGGTATGCGCATTTTCAGGAGGTGGTTCTTCAGATTGGCTTCAAGCCCAGCATGCATGATTCTGCTCTCTTCCTTCGTCGCACCTCTCATGGTTTGGTTCTTCTCTTACTTTATGTTGATGATATGATCATTACTGGTTCTGATTCTGCTGGCTATAAGCGACGTCAAACGTCATCTCTTTCAGGAATTTGAGATGAAAGACTTGGGCCTTCTTCGGTATTTTCTTGGTATTGAAGTTGCTACCTCTCCCCAGGGGTACCTTCTTGGACTGTCCAAGTATGCTATTGATATTCTTCATCGTGCTCGTCTCAGTGATACCAAAACGGTTGACACTCCTCTTGAGCTTCATGCCAAGTTCTCTGGTTCTGATGGTGTTCCTCTTGATGATCCTACCGAATACCGCGAATTGGTGGGTTCAGTGTTTTAAATAGCGATAGGCGCACCGAGGCGCAATGGTTCCCTGGAGCTTTAAGCGCGAGGCGCGCGCCTCTTGACATCGAGGCGCAATTTTTTTAAAACAAGCTGAATTCTAATATAGATAATACTTTCAACACAAACAAACACTTATAAAACATTCAAATGTCATAAAACATAATATTTCAACGACGGTTTAGGCGTTTAGCTTTAAAGATGCAACAAAATGATTGACGG